>VDFB02393049.1:0-54071 GCA_007258455.2 Sequoia sempervirens | reverse complement strand
TTTCTCCACTGCCCGTATGTTTCCACAATCTGGGGAAAATTATTAGCCCTCTGGAATATCTCTTGGGTGTTCCCCCAGACCATTGAAGATTTCTTTTTACAATGGAAAGCCCCTACTCATAATCCGTTCATACGAAGGTTATGGGCATTTATATTCCCTTTTGTTGTTTGGGGAGTGTGGAAAGAACACAATAACAAACTTTTCAGGGATAAGGAGATGTCAGAGAATAATGTCTTTGAGAAAAAATTTAGGCTTATAAAAGAAAACTTCAATGTGATTCCCCAAAAAGCTCTTAACCTTGAAGCAGTGGTGTGTATTCCCTATGATCTAATGATAGCAAAGGATTGGAATATTAAAGTGGACGTTTCTTTAGCATCCAAGCCAACCAAGAAAAGTAGGGAGGGTGTGTGCTGGACCTTTCCTCCAAACGGTTGGTATAAGGCCAACTTTGATGGCGCCATGAAGGGCAATCCGGGCATGGCCGGAAGTGGAGGTGTGTTAAGGGATTCAAATGGTAATTTTATGGCGGCTGTGGCCATATCCCTAGGTCATCAAACCAACCATGTGGCGGAGGCTATAGGAGCTTTTCAAGTTTTAAAGTTAGCTCATAACTTGAATATAAAAAAATTATGGCTAGAAGGGGATTCTAAGAATATCATTGATTGTCTCTTAGGAAGGACCCCACCCTCTTGAACGATAAAGAATTGGATTGATAAAGCAAAGTCTCTTCTAGACAAGTTTGAAAAAGTAAAAGTTTCACACGTCTACAAGGAAGCTAACAGCGTGACAAATTACTTTGCGAATGAAGGGGTCAAGAAGCAAGGCTTGAACACGTGGTGAAATTGTAGGGACTTGAGAACTGAAGTCAGGGATTTACTAGATTATGATGTTACGCATGGGAAAGAAGCAAATACATTTAATGATTAAAGGGAAAGGGGACAAGTACATCGAAATCAAGAGATTTCATGGGGCCACGTCATATTACTTAGATGGCAAGAAAAAGCGGCATGTTTTGTGGGTGCATTGGAATAGCTACATTATTCTGCAATAGGTTCCCGACGTTGGTAGAGTCTGCAGAAAGGTGCAAACGAAAATGGGGGGATAGGAAAAGAGTTGAACCAAAGAGCTATGAGGTGCACATGAGGAATGATAAGGTCTAGAAGCAGATTGTAAGAGGTGGACTGGTTCCATTTCTGGAAAAACTTCATGGGCCTAATACTATGGCCACAGACTACTTCGAGAAGAACTAGAACAATAGTGAAATAATTCTTTTTGGGAGAAAGGTGAAGCTAGATAAGAAAATTATAGGGGATATTACTGGAATGCCCACTAAGGGTGTGAAGTTTTATCGTGACAAAAGGTTTTCTAATGAGGCAGTCATCAGATTTCCTACGAAAGATAAGGAGAAATTGAAACTGGTAAAAATCTCCAATAGCAATTTCAAAATTGACACCATCAAGGCGCTGTGGAGAAAGGTTCTTCATGTTATTATGGAGTACATCACCTTGGATGGAAGATTTACCAAAGTGTATGGTCATCACTTTTCCATTCTTAACCACTTCCGCCATAAGGTACAAATATCTCTGCCTCACTACTTGTTATGTTCGTTGAGTAATAGCCTATAGGACCATAAGAAAAATCCCAGGAGATACCCAATTCTTCATCCTGGTCTTATTAGGTTAATATATGAACACTATCAAAGTATGCCAGCCTTATCCAAACTTGTTGCCTCCACGGTGTCTATGGACTATGATACAGATAGTGGGGGTTCAGAGAATCAGCCTCACTAGGAGAGAATTGTTGAAGCCCACCCATCCTCTAAGATGTCTGGTAAGAAAACCCAGCCTAAAAAACCCTAGCCTACTAAAGCTAACTCTGAGACCTACCTTGACTGCTCTGTCCCTTTAATAAATCCTGTTCTCAAGGGTTCCCCTACCAATAAGTTGGTTTTCTACTTTGCTGACTCATTTGAAGACAAAGCTGAGAACCCTAATTCCAGCAGAACTTTTTTGCCCTCCCCTCCTACTTCTTTTAGAGCTGTTGGTACTAGACTCCCTAGATCCCCCAAACGGGATGATGTTAACCTCATTTTAGACCGGGTTCAGCATGGTGACATTCTTGCTTCTACTAGAAGTGGCATTAGTGATATTTTTCAGGGTTTTGAAATGGGCCTATCAAGAAATTAATGATCTTAATCAAAGAAATAGGGCTCTGTATAGTAAGTCAGAGGAGCTGGATTTGAAGTTGGATGCTCTTAGCAATGAAGAAGGAAAATGGAAAAAGAATAGTATTGGTATGGGACAAGGTTACATTGAGGATAAGTACAATTTTTTGGAAGCTAAAATGGTCAAAATTAAAAACAACATGAAAACCATTATGGAACAAAATCATAAAATGGCTAGGCACAATGCTATCATCATCAATGCTATGTCTGAAAAGCTAGAAAAAATGCAACAAGGTTCGCTGGTGGTTGATCTGGAAGAGAACAAGGACAACAAGAATGAGGACCAAGGGATTTCAAAAAGGACCCATGCCAACCTTAAAAGGAAAGCGCCCCCTACTACCCAGATGCTTCAAATATTAAAGAGGGGAGTTCAGGATATGAACAAGCTGGAAGCTGAGACGACATATTTATTAAAGACCCAAATTTAACTGTTGTTGGCGTTTGGTCTGATTTTTTTGGTTTTGTGGCCCTCACTGGCCTTTTTGGTGGTTGTGGACTTTTCTTGTTGTTGTTTTTATAGCCTTTCTGCTTTTGGTATCTTTGACAATCTTATCTTTAGTCTGTAAACTTTGTGGTTTCGGGTCCCTGTAAAACCTATTTTTTCCTCTTTCAAAAAATATAGAGTCATCTCATAGCCATATAATTGGATAAACATCATAGACATCATAATCCATCATATAAAATAGACATAACATAGGAGCATGCATCATAGAGTTGTCACCAAAAATCATGCATCACACACACACACACACACACACACACACACACACACATAAAATAGTGTCTGTAAAATATCATTATGTTTCTCAAAATGGAGCTCATAGACTCAAAATAAAAAATATTAGTGTCACAGACATATAATAAATAGCTCTAGCCAGAGCTACCCATATCGCCTAATGGAGATGGTCCTGGTGACAACTTTTTGTCCTACTATGGTTGTGATCCTAGGGGCATATGTCTTAATCCTGATGGTCAATCATATGGAGATGGACTAGGCTAGGAAACTCCTCCATTGCTCTAGGAACTATAAGAGTTTCACCTGCTATAGCTATGTGTCTATGCGTAGGTTGGTTCCCTCTTTTGTGATGGTACCTAATGCTCCTAAAACCCCTTCTAGTAGCGAGCCTCCTATTCCGCCTGAAATAGCTCATGACCTAGCTCAGAAACATCACCATTGATAGTTGAGATAAATTCCAAGCATCACTGATTGACCCACTATCTCCCAATCATGGCCACATGTAATAACCCCCCTTTTTTTTCTAAATATGTTTGCATTTACATACTCAAGTATTTTTTTATTCCATCCAACAAGAATTGGTTCCTTTCCCATTGTAACAACTAGGTCAGATAAACAATTTATCAATATAAATAGGAATCATTTTCTTCAAAATAAATAAAATAAAATACAAGTACAACATAATTGACCAACTTAATGATGCATACACAAGAAAGGCTTGATTGTCAATGTGTCTTCAACATAGACCTACAATCACACACTAAAGAGAAGGAAAAACTTGTTGATTGTTAGCCAATAGGGGTTTTCCTTGGTCAAACCCCATTTTGGTAATCAAACCTTAAGATGAAGTGAAATAAGATAAAATAACGATGAATGAACACATTACTTCAACTTAAAGAATATTAAGTTGTGACACTTTGATCATGCATTAGTAACAACACATGCATCAAGTAAGGCCTACTCACCACCCAAACATATTGGCATCGTGAAGTCGCATGGACTCTAGCCAAACCCTCAAACAAGATAAAGACTAATAGAAATCATAGTATATTTTATTATTTGAGGGTCATATTGACGAGTGGGTATGCAACCCTTTCTAGGGTCTAGTACCCCAGACAGTTCTTTGCCAGTAGCTACCCACTTAGGTGAAGTAGAGACCAAAACCCAACCCTTAATAATTACTAAAGGGCATACTCCAAGGAAGTGTTTAAGGTAATCTTAGTTTAGAAATGCTTCTACTAATAACTAATACTTTTACTTTTTACACAACATTTCAATAAATTAGATAGAGCACAATATGGGAATCGTATCACAAATTTTATATTGTCCAACCCTCCAAGATGTTAATGGATTACGAAGTACCTTATCAAACGCTGATTCACCTTATGCAACTATTATTCTTCATAAAATGGTTCATGAATTTCCTATCACAATATTAGACTTGAACTTGCAAAAAAAAATGTTTAATGTAAAACTCAAAGAATATTCTTATGATGGTTCATTCCTTCCCATATACTTGTACTTACACTTAGTCTAAAATGACTAGAAGATGAGTCAATTCTAAAAATTGTGGGAAATAATACTTTTGATATTCATATCAAGATAAATATTCCAAATTAAAACAACATTCTTAAATTGATAAAGTCCTATTACTTCTACCAAAGGGTTTAGTTCAATATATAGATAAAGTTGGAAAACAAAATGAGCTATTAAGCCATCCAATAGACAAGCTATAGAAACAATAAGATACAATTTACATTTATTCTATTGGTGACAGCCCATCCCATGGATGATATTCAACTCTAAATAAACACTTTTATCTTCAATCTAAGTTAAGTATTTAAGCTATTAAAGGAGAAGATCAATGACTAAATAATCTCTCTTGAAAGTAAAATATTAAATCATCCATTATTTTTTGAAAATAAAAGAAACACCAATTCAAACGTTATTTGCATACCAATGAATGAAAATAAGAGAATAAAATATTTCCATTCTCAATTTATTGAATACACAAATAACTCAACCTTTACAAGATAACTAATTTGACATTTAATACTCAACTATTATATTCAACCACAATCACATATAGTTATTCAAACGAAACATTACGATCAATACCCAAGGCTCAACTTATGTTATCCTTTGGATTACAATGAAAGGGCAATGTTTATGCTAAATATTAGCTAACATAAACGATCCACCTCTTTTCAATTATTTAATTATATGCAAGGCGTAAATAAAATACTTTGAAAACAAGAAAAGAAACTCCTTAATCTATTACTCGTATCTTTACTTATAAATCCATAAATGCTCATCTTATTCCAGCACCACATTTACTTATTTTCTAAGAAATTATTTATTATTCTAATTCCAATTCCTATTTGCATGGGAATGTAATCAGCACAAAGAAGGTAATAGTTTTTTAAAAAATTTACCTATATTTTAGAACTCAATAGTTCGAGGAAATCGATATTCTACAGGGAACTGAGTTTTGTATTCCAACAACTTCAAAATAAAGATAATTGTACCAGTAAAAGGAAATTCATAACTATAAAGGCAGATTAAATCTAGCGCTTCATTCTAAAACTTGAGAATAACTTGACTGTAAGAATAAAACTGTACAATATTATAGATACATTTGCAGCAATCAACACTATGGCTCTTAAATCAGTAAGAACAAGATGTTACCAACTATAGGTAGAATGGACGCAGAGACTAGTTCCTGATCGACGCATCTAAATTTCCTGAGCGACACATTTATCAAGCCAGAACCTTTATACTATATATGTGGTATGTATGATGAATGAATAGATGAAAGAAATTAAAAAGCAAAGCACGATGCTGTTCATAAATCAGAGCTATGTATTAATGAGTTATCCTAGAGCCAAATAAACCAAGAACTTTAAACAAATGATTTCAGAAAATCCATTTCCCAAAGTATTACTATGCCATTCTCAGTTATTATAGAAATATAAAACACTACACTGTTATACAGCCGATGTTCCCATATTGCTCATAGTATATCATTATGTTCTGATCCAAATCAATCGAAAGAAAACGAACTAGGTGGCAATCAAAAGGTGATCAGTAGACACATAGGAAGAACAATGTTACCAAAATAAGGTGTTGATACTGTATGTGTTGATATCTCTTTGCAAACCGAGCTTAATGGAAAAACTTTTTAGGATTCTCAAACCATTCTTAGAATTTGCAGTAAAGAAATACAAGAATCTACATACTCCAATATCCATGTATTTAATGGTAAAATGTGACAAGTAAGAAAATCCAGTTGCCTTCTATCCTTGGCAGGAACTATGTTCTCTTTCGATCTGACTAACTATGGAGTTTACAGTACAACGATTCAACCAAATCATGATTCTCCAAAGATATGCAATATTTTCTCTTCTTTCCCAATCTCCCGTTTTTTTACAAGTTCTTTAAGCCTACCCTTCCCTCGTATTCAGGTGTCCATTTGTGCTACTTTCTCCTACCTCCCCAGGTGACCACCATGCACTTCTTGCCTTTATTTATAATCTTCCGAGTTGTGCCATTTTGTTTCCACTCTTTGTCAGTTACAAGGCATACATTATTTGCCTATGAGCGGCCTCTTAATTTCCCCTCCCAAAATTCATAAAGAATACTATTTTAAATCTGATTGGTTTAAATAGTATTTTCTCTCACATTAGTATTTTTTAGCTATAACCGATCAATACCCATTAATCCTTTATCGTTTATTAATTAGTAATGAATATTTCCCTTTAAGAAATTAATTGCATCAGGTATAAATGATTACTGGTCATCACCAAATCTCAAATATTTATAATAATGTGTATTCCCTTGTTCTCTTGATCTTCCTTTTGTAACGGCCATTCAATTCAATATAATTAAAAGAAAGAAAATAATATTTATTTATCTTCATTTGTATATAATTATATTTTCTACATCCTTCCCCCCTTAAATTGTGCCCGATGCAAATAAATTCCAAGGTAAAGTATTTAATAAAGACTAAGAAGAATTCAAAAATAAATAAATAAATAAATATAATAAGAAACTTATCACTATACCGAAATGTAAGATTTTCACCAAGTTCCCATACCAGAGTTTTTTTTTTTTTTTTACTTCTTCCTTTTGTACCTGTGAATGAATTAGCCGAGTCATCTACGAACTTTAAATGTACCTGTGAATTTATGATGCCACCCATACTCCACTTGATTCCTTCCCCTCATATCATCGAAATTCTTTCTTCACTCATCTCAACACGATTGTTAACTCTTGTCCATGAAACATCTGACTATTCATGAAATACTTTGTTTCTGTTGTACCAACTAGATTCATGTACTGTATAGATTCAACCAATTCATTATCCCACATTATTAATTATTAATTATTAATTATAATTCCCTGAGATTCAAGGTTCCGATTACAAATGCAGTGCACTGTGTCCTTATTAATGGAAAGATTCAGCAAAGAAGTACAGGATGCAACTTCAAATTTGGAGACTAGAATGCTAGATAAAATTTTATAAGCCACAAACAAATAATCTTACACTAATAACAATCAGAATAGTGTGCTCACACTTATCTTCATTCATCCTAAATCCGTTATCCTGGAAGTTGGAGCAAGGGTCCCCTAACCATGCTCCAGTACGCAAATTCCGCTCTAATGCAATACCTTTCATAAAGCAATCACAAACCCATATGCCCCAGTAAGAAGATGTTGCCTGCTAATAATTCCACAAAGATGTTGCCTGCTAATAATTTCATGGTAGGTGAAATTATTAGTAGGCAACATCTTCTTACTAGCTATCGTCTCTCTAAACTGCATTATGGTTCATCTTAGACTTTTGTCTTAGCAATATGGTAATTTTGTTAGTGATCCAATTTACATGATGTATAAAGCAATTTTTCTTCTTATTCAGCATTGCATTGTTGAACGTCATGATGAACCCCATTTTCCCCGCCCTCTGACATTGCTTGCTTCTTATGAGGGAAGCACATCTTGAGGGTTTCTTCCCTAATCTTTCCGTTTTGAAATTTTCGTCACACTTCTCTTCTTTTTTTGTCTTCATTGATGGAATATATGTTGTTTGGAAGAAAGCTCATTTCTTTGGTACCATTTTACAGGTTATTAGGTCTTCAGGATGGAAGCTCTTCATTTTTCATGACTTCTCCTTCACTTCTTGTTGGATTTGTGTCTCCAACTGGTTTCTTCTCCTTCGAATTATTCTAGTGTTCTATCTTTCTCTATATCTCATCAAGATTTTGTCTTGTTCTTCTCCTAGTTATATGTCTTCTCCAATATTCTTGCTTCAGTATGTGGTTTGATTTTGTAATATTCGGAGCTGCAATTTTATTCTTTTTTGGAAACTCCTCGTTCTTATGTAAAACAGTTTAATTTAATAAAATTTGTGGCTTAGACACATAAAGACCTAAAGAGACATAATTGCAAAAAAATTCCAAAGGGCATAGGTCTATCCCTTTGAAACAATGTGATAAACTACATTGTATCAAAGAGGGGCAAAATGTTGATAATGAAAAAATGTTTGAAGCCCGCAAACCTCATTTTTCACATCAATTTTTCTTCTTCCCCCACATAATTAAATAATTTTAATTATTTCATTAATTCATTTTTTCTTCCTTGATTAATTAAATAAAATTTTATTTCATTTAATTACATCACTAATTAATCCTTTCTTTCTATAATTAAATAAAATTTTATTTATTTAATTATTATTTTTCATTATTCTTCTATAATTAAATAAATCCTATTTATTTAATTATTTTCTACTTTTTCCCTACACTAGTAAATAATTATTTTAATTATTTACTAGTTTTCCTTATCCTCTACTTTTAATTAAATTCTTATTTTTTTATTAAAAGTCAACTTTTCCCTCTTCTTCTATAATTAAATAATTACTTTTATTATTTAATTATTCATTTTCCCTTTAAATTAAATAATTTTATAATTATTTAATATACTCCAACCATCTAATTTTCTGTGCCAAATCTTATCTCTTATCTAAATCAATTTCCACCCTTCATAAGGTTTTATCACCTTTTAATCTCCATCATCCATCCTTAACTAAACCCTATTTTCTCCCTAACCCTATTTCATTGCTTCTCAAAGCAAGCTCATCCATTGATCTTTGTCATTCAATCGTGGCCCTTCATTCAAATTTGGTTTTCTATAAAAGAGACCTATCACTTTCATTCCTTGGCTACAACCACAACTCCTATCTTCAATATTTTTCTATGGTTAGCTATTTTGCTATCGTTAGCACTAGGCTTATTCTTGCATAATACAAATATGAGGGAAAGTAAGCATCTAAAGCAAATTGGAGAAGAGCAATGAAAATGATTCAACCATCACATAGGAATTATGGTAATATTTCTTTATTATTTTATGTTTCTATGTTCATTTGTGCTTCAATGTTGATTAGGGTCTTTAGGGCTTGATTTTTATGTATTTGATGGTTGATACTATTGATTCATGTGTTTTCCCATGATTTTACCCTATCCTGCAAAGATTAATTACTAAAGTATAAAAGTCATCATTTTTAATATTTATAAATATATTCTAATGTGTGAGTTATAAATTTGGGATATCTATAGAAATATTGATAATTCAACATTCAAAGATGTAAGTGTCATATTACCAAATTGAGTTTGTTCAAGAGGGCATCATTGAATTGCTAGCAGTGAATTTTCCCACGGTGGTGAATTTTCCATTGGTGTTGGCAGTGAGTTTTCCTAGAGCCGATGAGGATATTTTGACAATTCTTAATATTTATAGATAAAAGTATCATCACATCTTATTAAATTGAGGGTGAATTTAAAGAGTCATATTATTTATCCATAATGTATTATGACAACTTTTAGAATCCAAAAATGTGAAGAAAATTTAGTCTTATTCCAAACGTTTGATTATTCATAGCATTTATAGATAACTATTATTATTCTCTATTTTTAGTGAATTCCAATATTTTATTTATTTTATTTTCAATTTCTTTTATTCTTTGATTTCTATTTTTGAAATTTATATTTATTTAATTAAGTTCTTAAGAATTTATAATTTAAAGATGTTTTTGAGTCTATTTTATTATTTATTTTTTAACAAGATGATTAGGATTGATGGAGGAAATAAGAGAAACATGTATTTTGTGAAGAAGATAAGTGTACTTTTAGTTTTTGCAATTTGTAGCAATATCAACATCATTTCCAACAAATGCAAAATGTAGAATCTGAAACCTTGTTCGAATTAGGGTTTTGTATTATTATGCCTAATATTGATTCTATTAGGTTTACTCAAAATATATCTGAGAAATAAGAGGAACATGTTTTATTTACTTATGAGGGAAGCACATCTTGAGGGTTTCTTGCCTAATCTTTCCATTTTGAAATTTTGGTCACACTTCTCTTCTTGTCTTCATTGATGGAATTTATGTTGTTTGGAAGAAAGTTCATTTCTTTGGAACCATTTTGTAGGTTATAGGTCTTCGGGATGGAAGCTCTTCGTTTTTCATGACTTCTCCTTCACTTCTTGTTGGATTTGGGTCTCCAACTGGTTTCTTGAATCTTCTTGCTTCAGTATGTGGTTTGATTTTGTAATATTCAGAGCTGCAATTTTATTCTTTTTTGGCAACTCCTCATCCTTATGTAAAACATTTTAATTTAATAAAATTTGTGACTCAGCCACCTTTACCTAAAATAAAACAAAGTTGTAGATGCAGATATTTTATTGTTTTAGACCTAAAGAGATATAATTGTAGATGCACATGTTTTATTGTTTTAATCTAAAGAGACATTGTTGTGTTTTTCTATGCAGATCTCAAGATTTTAGTTGGCATTACGGCATTAAATGATTTTATATATATATATATATATATATATATATAATATTAACTCATTATATAAATCATTTGTTGGTTGTTTTTTAATATTATAAGTTAAAGGATTCAAAAAAATTCAAAAGAAAATTTAAAGATAAATTAAAATTTTAATACAAAATTAGTTAAAAAATGATAAATATTACTTTTTTAAACTTATTCATATTAAATGAATATTTATATACTATATTAAATTCTGATATTTTATTATTTTATTATAGTATTTAAATTTTGAATAAATTTTGTGTGAAATTTCAAATAAGCATTAATTACGTTTGCTTTGGCATTATCTTTTAATTTTAATTTTGGTAAAAGAAGGTTACTAAGAAACCTAAAAGATAAAAACATTGATATCCTCAAGAAATATTATTTCACTTGTTTCTTTTAATCATAATGTTAAACTATTCTTTAAACTGAGAAATTAGGTTTACAACATATTTTTTTCTCATGTGTTATTTAATATTTTTCATCATCTAAAGAGACAAGTAATAATAACAAGACACAGATCATCATGTGGTGACTTTGTATATAATAACTAAAACATAATGAATATATATTTATGTTTGTGTATGCTATTAAGATCAATAATCTTCTACTCTTTTTATGATATAACTAGTTTCCAAATAAAAACACAAGCTTACCTAGATCCCAATCTTTAGCCAATGTAGAAAATGATCGGACAATTTGGATGTTTACCTTGCATTTTAAAGAGATATTTAATTCATTACTATTAAACCGAAATAAGATCCTTTCCATGACTTCTGTTAAGCAGTGAAAACTTTGAATATGATGTAATTTTTAAAATATATTCAACGTTGATATTAAATACTAAAAGAAATACCTCTTAATGATCATTTACAGACTAATCAAGCCAGGCAAACTGTTTGACTTATGTTGGCCCCACTTGCATCTGCTGGTTAAAAACAGAGGCAGGCAAATGACAGCGAATTGCACAGTGAAACAAGAAAAGAAACACAGAAAAAACTTATGGGAGAAAACTATTAAAATATATCAGATTTTATTAATTCCTTTTGCTCAAAACACAGAGCTGCCAGTGCTCTTGAATTCATCCGTTCATCATTCATCAAAAACAGAGTATCCAGCAGAAATCATTTCCAAAACAGAGTTTTATTTCCAAGAGACGGGAGAACCTGCTCGAATTTGCTTACAAAAAGAAAAGTATAGATACATAGAAGAAGAATGTAGAAGAAGGTAAGTAGAAAAATTAAATGCGGTGGGAGAGAGTTGAACGAAGTGGCAGGTGAGATTGTTGAAGACAGCTGGAGCACCACGTCAGCCAACACTCCTTCTTAATCTTCACTGTCATGTATGTCTGCAAGTTCAATTTCTTTTCAGAGATGCTCAAAAACATTTTTTTGCAACCAGCTTTGTGAAGATGTTTGCTAGTTGTTCGTTGGACCTGCAAAATTCATGCTTGTTCCGTTTATGAAAGACATGATTTTTAGATAAAGCAATTGCTGAATTATTATCACAATAATTTTTTGTAGGTTCTTCTTGTGTATGCCTCAAATTTGAAAGTACTTTTCTCATCCATACTGCCTAACAAGCTGCTGATGTGGCTGCAACATATTCCGCTTTAGCTGATGAGATAGCACCCGATCCTAGATGAAAGATACACCTTGAAGTGTTTTTTCTATTATCCATGCTATCTCCTAGTCACTATCTGTATAAGCAATCAGTTTGTAATCATTTGAAGATGTATACAAAAATCCCAAAGCTTTTTGTTCCAACTATATACCTTAAAACTCTTTTTTCCTACTTTCCAATGCGATTCATTTGATTTGTCCATGAATCTAGAAATGATACTAACTCCATACATGATATTTGGTCTTGTGGTGGTTAGATACATAAGGCTGCCAACTAATCTTTTGAATAAGGTTGCATCAACACTAGGACTTTTGTCATCCTTGCTAAGTTTTAAACCCAATGCAATGGGTGTAGGAGTTGGATTCACATTTTTCATCTTAAGTCTCTTCAAAAAATCATTAGCATACTTACTTTGACATATAAATATGCCTTGATCATTTTGACTTACCGCTATACCAAGAAAATATCTCACGAGCCCAAGATTGGTCATATCAAATTCTTTTTCCATGGCTATCTTGAATGAATTAATTGACATGTTACCAGTGAATATCAAATCATCTACATACAAGAAAACTATCAAGATTTCTCCTTTATCATTCACTTTGACATAAAAAGTTGGTTCATTTCCATACTTGTTAAACCGATTGTTCACAAAGTAAGAATATATCTTGTTGTACCAAGCTCTAGGAGCTTGTTTCAAACCATATAGTGTCTTTTTCAATTTGTATACCTTATGTTCTTCTCCCAAAACTTTATAACTAGGTGGCTATTTCATATACACTTCTTCTAAAATTCCATTCAAGAATGTTGATTTAACATCCTATTGGCAAACCTTCTAATTGTTTTGAGTTGTTATAGATAAGACCATTCTAATGGTATCCAATCTTGGCATAGGTGTGAATGTTTTGTTGTAGTCTATACCAAGCTATTGTGTAAAGCCTTTAGCTACAAGTATTGCCTTGTGTTTCTCTACTTTTCCATTCGCATTATACTTTGTATTGTAAACCCATTTAACTCTGATCACATCCTTGCCTTTAGGAAGCTCTACTAGATCTAAAGTTTGATTCTTTTCAATTGACTGAATTTCTTCATTCTTGGCTACAATCCTTTTGTCATCTTTATTGGCATCCTCAAAATAAAATTAGAGCATAAATCATGATTTTCAGCCTCTTGTACATTTCATCATAAATCTCCCTTACAGTACGTGTCTTCTACGAAGTGTTTATAGACTTTGATCTTAATGATGCAAGTGTTGGATTAGAAGACTCATTGTTGTTATTACTTGCTGGAGTAGTTGGATTTGGAGTAGTAGGTGCCCTAGAAGGTGTTGTAGGAACATTTTCTACAAGTATAGTAGGATTCACAACTTGAGTTTCATTCTCTTCATTCTCTTGTGGAACACTAGCTGCCACCAGGGTAATGCTGAGAAAGCCATGGGAATGGAATTAGTACATTATTTTTGCCACCTTTTCTTTCTTTTAATTCATTAAATTGAAAAATGTGCTTTTCATCATATGGAGTGTGCCGAGATGACACAAGGTACTTCTTCATTAATTTATCAGAGCCTTAGCATGTTAATCCATGTCTTTTCCCATTAGTGAACTAGTTGGCACTGATGATGGTGAAGGACACACGTCAATCATTGGCATATAAGGGTATTTACTCTCAACTCCCAAATTTATTTCTCAAGGTACTCCGTCAGATCCTCTATATGATTTGTCCACCCTACTCCGTTCTGTCTCAAAATTTTCCATTGGCGTCCAGCCAAAAATAGACATCCCATTGGTGAAGTTTCCCAGTTATCCTTTTCTATATATAGCTATACCACCTTTTACATTAGTCATTTGAACATATAGTTCTCTAACTGAGTTGGCCTTCCACCATAGTTCACCACTTTGTCATGATGTCTGCTAGTTTGGGTACCCCTATTTGGCTCCTTCCACGAAGACCGCAAAACTCCTTTGTGGGAGAGATCACTGACAACTGTATTAAGTGTCTAGTGAAGAATTTTGACTCCTTGATCATTACTGCATTCAAGTAGGTCGTCAACGCGGACTTTATTACCGACGAGAACCAACTCAGAGTAACTGCAACGTACTTTCCTGATTTGTGGCCTCATTACTGGACCTGGGTGTGGCTAAGCCCATGATAATTTTTTTGTGTTAGAAGATGTTCAACACCTATTTGATGGAAGCCTGGCAGGCTCGGTGAGATAGTGCAAGTGGCCATTCCCGTTGTTGGCATCCCAAGCACTATGGATCTTTATAGCCACGTGGACTTTGGAGTGGACGTGCCCTGGTTGCCCTTCCTTACTAATTTTCATACCATGGACGTGGAGATGCATCACTGTTCTTCTCAGCCAATGACTTCTTTCCTTCTATGAGAGTATAGTGTGGAGAAGGTTCTCAGGATTGCCTAGAAAAAGTAATTTAGTTTTCTGGTGCAAATTCACAGCGAGTAGACCTTAGGTCTAGATTGTGTGGCCTAAATCTGTAGTGTGTTTTTCCCTTGCTTGCAACCCGTTAGAAGAAAAGAAGAAGAAGAATAATAATATGAGGAGAAGTGGAACCCGATTACAAGCCCCTTTTTGCTTCACCATTGGAGGTGGAAATTTACTATTTATCTGATTGTCGCCTCCCTTTTAACAACTTTTTGCTTACTTCCCTTTTTGGGTTTTGCTCGAGAGAGCCTTATGTAATATTCTGAGCCTTGGGCCATATACTATATTGTAATTTTTTTTGATAAACATAATATAGTATGGCTTTTATTTCTTTTGTGTTATTATGGGCTTTATTCACAAAAACTTTGAAATAATTACATTTTTTTTACATATGGTACATAACTATTAAAATTTTAAAAGAACTGTGTAGTTTAATGGAAAATTATTAGATAAATACCATTGAACAGTACATCTAAAACCATCGCTTTGAGTTCGTACGCATTCTTTCTTTTCCATGTGTTGTTTTCAAAAGGTCCTTTCTACAACACTTTGAAATTAGTAAGTCGTCCTAGTTTTGCAGCACGCCTGTAGTACCTTAGCACTAAATCTTCTTCTCTAGAATTTGGGTAAAAAATTTCTTTGTCAAAACACCATTTGATTATTTAGTGACGGTTAATTGTAGCTCCATGGGCCTTTTCTTTGTCTCTTTTCAGCCTCAAAGTTTTTTCCAAATTTTCATACATCAGTTTATACCAAAAAAACTTCAGAGCCGATTTGAGGGTGATTTCATTTATCAACAAGGTAGCTCATCTATGACCATACAAATATATTTGAGTTGCCAACCCAACATATTTGATTAACTTAGTTAGGTTCTTGTTGGCTAATTTGGTTAACTTTCCCCCTTGCATATAACAATATGATAAAGTCTTTGGAAAAATACTATATCTGGTAACAAAATTTGACCCTTGTGATTCCACCAGGCCTTAGACATCGCCAAGTGTAATGGTCTCTGGAAAACTCAACTCGACTTTTAGCTTCATTAGAAATTGATGAAATTTTCCTTTGTGATATGTTCCTGCACATCAATTCTCCTTTGCTTCCTTGAAGGGAGAGTAAGTGAATGCTCTTCATTTTTGTCCTCACACTTCTCTAGCTACTTGATAACCACTGTGCCCTCAAGGAAGTTTGTTGAAATGACATGTTCTCTTTAATCATCATGGCAACTGGGGTCACAATGTTTGTGAAATCTGATATGAGTCCTCAGACAAGGCTAGACTTATCCGAAAAAGATCTTATGCTCAATTTCGAGCTCTTGACCTCCTCGGGACCTATTATTATTTTCTCCTGAGACAATATACATCTAAGAAGCTTTCATTTGGGCACTCTAAGGAAATATTTTTTTGGATCAAGAAAAATCCCAGATCATTGTTCTTTAGAAGAAAAACCCTTTAAATGATTGGGATGATCACCTTTTCCTGATGAATCACCCAGATAGATGAAAATGATCTGGTTGGCCCATTTTTTAAAAGTAATGCCCATTTCCCTTTGAAAAGTTGCACCAACATCAAAGAACCCAAACGATGTTCTTGAGTATACAAATATTTCCCTCTTGGTGGTAAACGTCCTCCTTCATCGGTCGGATTCCATTATGAAAACTTCATCATTCCTTGGGGAATCATCCATCAAAGAGGAGATCTATGTCTTGGTTAGAGTCTAGGAGAACTGTCACATTAGTGTCGAGGGGTAATGATCTTTTGACAAAATCTTTCTCGAATCTTGAAAGTCAACATATCATCAGATATCCCTATCCCTTTCCCAAATTGGGACTTGATTTGATAACCAAGCAAAACATTTGATAGGACATATGACCTCTAAGTTGCCCCATTTGACAAACTCTTGTGTTGCCATAACTTCAACCTTTCAATGGATTATCCTTTTTTTCTGCCTGAAGGACTTGGGTTCTTCATCCAGGGAAATCGTCGGCTAAACTATACCTAGGTCGTAGCCTTTGAGATCATACTTGCATCATAATTCCTTCATCCTTCTTTTATTCCTGTGAGAGGCCCTCCTACCGACCGCTGATCTTTTGTTGTTTCTAACATCCAACTTATTACAATCCTTCAAAAATGTGGAGGATCCTTGCTTTGTCAAATTGGAAATTGATTCCAAATGTGTTCCGATAAGAAACGTTTGATTAATGATACTATCTTGAGGTCAAGGATTCCCTTGTATATTGAAATCTTCAAAACTTTCAATGGGACCCCATACATCATGTATTTGAGATGTTAGCCTTGTATTTATTGTGGTCATTTTCTCGCAGATCTGGGTTACTATCGATTCTGAATTTCTGACAACTTGTTTCTTAATTGCATCCATTTGTTCTACTGGATTCGATCTATGGACCAAAACTTCATATCTAGTATCATTGGTGATGCATGGAGGCTAAAAAAGATAAGCTCTGGGGTATTCCAATCCCATCAAAAATTCCAATTGTACACCTACTCTAGGACCAAATTTTCAGTTGACACCATCAAAATGTACAGTCTATACATGATTATCAGACAGATCGTCAAACTCCTCCTGACTCTTCATTAGTTTCAAAAAGAATTGATCTCTATCAAAAATCACATAGGCTCTCAGCCCTATAGCATGGAAGTTTCCAAATGGATTGAAACCAGCTAACTGATTGACCAACACCTCTTCCTCCAGAATTCATTCGCCTATATCTTCTTCTATGGGAATTTCTACACAATATCTCTCCTATTGAAAATTAGAGGTCTTAGTAGCTCTGAAGCATAGATTTTCATTATCCACAATATGTTCGAGATGCAAGGATTCATATATAATCTTCATCTTTGCCCCATGTTTAGTTCTCAATATTAAGTGTGACCAATAAAGTGCCAGATATCTGTCGAGTTTGGTGGTGAAATCTCTTGATAGACATATTCCAAAAACTGGTGGAATGTCTATTATTACCACTTCCTGAGTGACTGTCTGGCTTGGGCAGGAGAAGATGGTTAGGGGTGGATCGCTTATCTGACCAATGGTCAGGACTTTCTTTTTGTCCAGTTGCATAATTCCTTTTCAAGGGGTTCATACTTATGTTTTAAAGCATCTACCACTTGTTTTGGCATAACGGTTGTGCTTGCTCTCGAATCAATCATATTATTATGCAAGTTTATCTCCTACTATAAGCATTAAAAAGAAAGGTGTGGGCTTTGTTCTGCTTACCCCTTTCTCTTTAATGTCACTCACATTATTTGCATAAGCTATTGCTTTTGGAGCCTGAGGGGGAAGCATGAATTTTCCATTTCCACTCTGATTGTTCAACTGAGTCACACCTGCCTGCAAAATTTTCCCTTCCACCTTTAATGCTTCTTGAAGCAGGGTTTTTTGTGTGAGAATTGATATGAAATCCCACAATGACACATTGGTAGGTTCCTTCTGCAAATGCTCCACTATGTTAAGCATCCCAACTGTTTGGGCCTTTGGCTTAAACGATGGTGTTTCTTTTGTTTTTGGGAGAAAACGTTCCATCATGACTAGGCTTGGTGCTTTATTTGCCTCCTTTTCTGCTAATGGTACATTATGTGGCTGTGAAAAAGGTCAGACGATGGGTGGTGAAGCTTGGTTCTCTGGGGTGAACAGTTGATGTGGCTGCAGACATGGTAGAGCTTGCTATACATATTCTCTCATGAGCCTTCTTTTCAATCTTGTATTATAATCCAATTGTACTTGTGGAATTCTAGTCATTAGGGCTTTGTTTGTGAACACAGCCTCATCTTCTTCTAACCATGAGAAAAGAGCTTGATTAGGTGCAATGTCTAATTCTTGTTCTATGGACATCACTTGTATTTGTGCCCTAAAGCAAGCATTCTCCATCTCGGGTGACCCATATTCATCTGCATTCAGAAACATACCCTCACTCCTTTGTTTGGCCACCTTTTGCTACAAATTTCCCCTTGGGAAGTTTCAGAGCAGATGGTTATTATTGCACGGGAAGTACCAAGAATTTTTGTCCTCCGCCAAATTGTTTTGACCTAGTACTATCTCTTTATTCAGACTACCCTTGATTGTTTGTAATGGCATAGTGGTCAGAACTATCTAATTCATTAATGACGTCTCCTGACATCCTAATTTGTAAAGTCCTTGATATGAGTTCTATTGATAAGGAGGCTTTCCTCCATAGACTTGAGTGGTTATTTTCAAAGACATCACTTGTTGTCATTTGATAATGACTAATTCATTAGAAAAAGTCTTCATTATATCTTTTATATCAATGATATCTGCCGCCATCGACGAGAGACCCGATGTGCTTGCTTGAGCAGTTGGATACTTGTTTGTAGGCTACGAGGTGACCAACTTTAATTGTGTTGCAGGAGTTCTTGGATTGGCTTCTTCCCAATGCCCATCAAAGATTTCTGCAAATGTTGACATTGGTGGTTGAGGCAGAATTTTCCTTGCATCAATCGGGTTATTCTCTATGTGTATTGCCACTTCATATGCATTGGGTAGGATATTCCCTCCCATAGAGGTTATCATTACCACAATATTAGGGTTAAAGGCCTTCAGATAGAACATGAACACCATTTCAGTTTGAGGTCGAGCAGTCATGGGGATCCTTTGATAGGTCTTATGGAACCTAGTGTTGAAATCACTCATGGCTTCATGTAGAGCCCTATTGATGGTAATTAGTTGTTGTAACTATGGATTCTAAATCTGCAAAATGTTAAGCCTTAACAAGAATAAGACAAGAAAAATACAACAAATCTAATATCCCTATGAAATATTACATCATGTTAGATATGCTAAATGAGAAATTAAAACAATAAGAAAAGCTAAATGAGCATATAAACAACATAAATCTAAATTTATCTCATAGTGGATTGGTGCTTCTGTGGAAAGAATCCCTTTCCCAATCCTTGATAAGCTCTTGATATGTTGATGATATGTATATGATCAAGATCTGATGAGTTGTGGAGTGGAAAAAATTAGCTCTCCATTGAAGAGAGTAACTTTGCATGAGGATTGTGAATGCTTTGTTGAATAATGAAGCCTCCATTTATAGATTCTCAAATGCTAAGAGTGCTCAAAAGGGACCAATGTGGGATAATGATTTGGGCAATCAGATGGAGCCACTTGACACCTTGTGAGTGGCTGAGGAATGTGCAAGTTTTGGTCAGTGTGCCAATAAATGGGATTGGTTGGCCTTTTTCAAATTCAAATTTGGCTTGTTGGAGGGAGAAAGAGATACTTTAATGCCAAGTGGGGGACATGTAAGAGAGAAGTTATTGCCATGCTGGAAGGGACAAGTCAACTTGCTTTCAAATTCAAACTTGAGGAATATTCTTCCAAAGATGCTTTGTTGAGGGAAAATGATGAATTTATAAATGAATTAAAATGCTTTATTGGTGCAAGTGGGGAAAGCTAGAGGATGTGATGAGTGGTTAGATTAGATTAATCATAGATTTGATTAATTAAGATGATGATTAGATGCTTTTGACCCATTTGATTTAAATACTTTGATTTATTTAAATCAAAAGGGATGGAATATGCATTTGGGATTTAATTAAATAAAGTTTGGTTTATTTAATTAAAAAGGTGATGTGAGACTTAAATTAAACAAATTTTATTTATTTAATTTAAATGGATGACCTTTGAATTTAATTAATTTGATTTACCTCGTGAATGGATTTGATGAGCTTGATTTATTTAATGAGCGGATGAATATGAACTAATTAAGTGCATGTAGACATGCAAAATTAGCATCATGCACTTAATTCATTCATATTCATTCAATCATTAAATAAGGTCACCTTCATCCATTCATCAGGTAAATTAAACTCATTAAATTCATTCCTAAGGTTGTTCATTTAAATTAAATAAATCAAAGTCTTACATCAACCTTTTAATTAAATAAACCAAACTTTATTTAATTAAATCTCCAAATGCATATTCCATCCATTTTTTATTTAAATAAATCCAAATATTCAATTCAAAGGGGTCAAAATCACCTAATCATCACCTAAGCTAATCTAATCATGATTAACCTAACCTAACCACCCATCACATCCTCTAGCTTTTTCCACTTGCACCAATAAATCATTTTAACTGGTTTATAAATTCATCATTTTCCATCAACATGGCATCTTTAAGGAATATTCCCTCAAGTTTGAATTCAAAAACAAGTGGACATGTACACCCAACAAAGCATTTATGAGCTCTTACATGGCTCTTACATGTCCCTTGCAAAGGTCAAACTCAACATTAACTCTCAAATTCAAATTTGAATCTCCCCCTCTTTGGCACATTGGCCAAAACTTGCACATTCCTAAACCACTCACAAGTTGACAAGTGGCTTCATCTCATTGGCTAAATCTTTTTCCCACATTCATAAATTTGGGTATTTCTCTCATCAAAATATTCTATAAATAGAAGGCTTCATTCATCATCAAATCCTCCACAACTTGATCTACAACTCTCATGCAAGGTTACTCTCTTCAATTTGAGAGCTAATTTTTCCCATCTTAATAGTATTTTCATATCAACATCATGGACTTAGCAAAGGATTGGGAAAGGACTTCTTTCCATAGAAGCACCAATCCACTATGGGATAGGTTTGAGCATGCTTAGTCTTTGGTATTTTATCACTTTGTTTGTTTAGCATGATTCAATATCTCATATGGATGCTTGATTTGTTTATTGGATTTGGTATTATTAATAATGTTCACCAAGGAAATATTTGCGGTGGTAAAGCAAACCGTGTCACACTTTATAAAGGAATCGCCAATAAAGAAAAAATTTAAACTCGTAATTACACAAAAGTGGTCTTTATGTTTTGAATTTCAAAATGGTGTAAACTAATGAAATGTAGAAATTTTGATGAAGTTTATTGTTGTAATTTTTAAAATTTAAAAAAAAAATATTTTCATTATGTTTTTATCAATTTAACGACAAATTTTGGAATGCTGAAAATTTCAGAAAAGAGTGACTTCACGGGCCGTCAAGAAACAAATTGAAAAAAACTTCATTTCTCCCTAATTTTTTTTTTTCCAAATAGGTAACTTCAATATCTTGTGCATGGAAAAAGAAAAATCAAATTTTGATGTATATTTTTCTTGTAATAACGTTTTAAAGTCAAACATGTCAAAATTTGACAGTTTTCACGGGCCGTCAACTATTTTCAAATTTTTAAATCATTTTCAAAAAAAGAATTATACCCTTTTGAAGAAGACTCTCTCCTCTTGTGCCCCATATAAGATTTAAATTTTTTTAATAAATTTTACTATCTTGTTTTTAATTTGTAATCAACTTCTTCTTTCATTTTGAAAACCTACTTGCATTATTTTAAAAATAAAATATATTAAAACTAATAAAAATATTTAAAAAATTATATATTTGGATTCTCCACTGAGCCTATAAAAGGGTATATTTTTATTTTGCAAAAATCATTTTACTAAAGAAATACTTAGTTGGGAAGTTGAAAGTTTCAGAAAAATCTTGAAAAAAAAGTCGAAGCACGCCAATCCGGATGCCACATGAGCGCTTCAGAGAAATAGTTTCCACCGAAACTTTCTATAGAAACCCACACATTAAAAATCAATTTCGAAGGAAGTTTTAAAGGGAAGAGGAAAATTTTACCTTGGATTTGGCGAATTTTATTCGGACCGGAAACCTATGCGTGCCACGAATATGCCATGGTTTCTACGAACCTAATCTATGAAACCTTTCCTACGAAAATATTTCGCCGGAATCCATTTATTTCAATAAAAAGTGTGACACAACTTTGTGCTTAATTTCGCGGTGTTTGAAGAACTATTAATGGCAATTAGGAGGGTTGATTTCAAGAAATATTTCATGAAATATTCAAAGTTTTGTCACTGTTCTTATGATTTCTTTAGTTAGTTATTTCTTGTGTAGACATTACTCTCATAAATTTTTTGGTTAAATATTGTGCTCCACTTTTGAATCATAGTATTATAGGTGATTTCATCTACCCTAAATCCAATGGAAGCCATTTGCATCCTTACATTTTCAACCTTCTCCACCTTCCCGTTCCTTGCAAATGCATACAACAGAGCATTGTAGGTAACAACATCAACAAAAAATCCCCTCTTTTATAGCATCCAATAATTCCCCAGCTTCCTCATCCTTCCTAGAATGCCCATACACATAAATCATTGAATTGTAAGTCTAAAGATCAGGCTCACACCAACATTCCTCTATGTCCTTATAAAAAAAATAAACAACTTCATCATCCTCCAAAGCACTCTCACTTGCTGCACATGAACTAATTAGTGTATTATAAGTAATAATATTAGGTCTCAGCCCTGCTTTTTTCACTTCTTGAGGCCATTCAATTGCAAAACCATTTCCCATATTTCCCACCTTGGTGCAAGCATTGATCAGAATATTGAAAGTCACGAGGTTTGGCTCACAATCCCTGGACTTCATCAAGTTAAGAAATTCTTGTGCTCTCTCACAACTCCCATGTCTAGCATAGACTCCCATCATTGCATTATATTAACTTGAAATTTTTCTCAAAGGAGTTTAGGCGTATTTTTTAACACTTTCCCATCCCATTTGCTCTAAAATACATTCTAAAGCTTTTTCTTTGAATCAATGATGTGCTTATGTGGCAGAATAAACAAGGCACATAAACTAATTGATAGAAGGATAAAAGGCATGGTCTTATGGCCTGCAATGATTGCCACATCATGCACAGAAGAAGTAAGATGATGTTGGACCTGTGAATCTTCACAAAGCTTGAGAATCTTTAGTCCTGATGGTAACCATGTGAACGATGAAATATCTGTGCTATAACGTAGATGAGATTCAAGTTTATAGAAGGCGCAAAGACCTTACATGTTATGGTTTATAGATGCAATTATAAGAAAATTGTAGAGGACCGTGACTTGAGCAAGACCGTGTATACGCACCTCGAGCTTTGTGGAATGTACCCCAAGCTCTCTGATTTGAATCTTCACCTTTCATGTTGAGCATATGTGATCTGACTGTGATGTCTAGCACACTGTCAGGGGTGCATCCTTACACCGGCCAATTGCAATAGCTTGAAAGTCTCTAGAAGCCATTTTTTTCCTGGAAAAGTTTCATCTACCAATCACATTAGCTTGAAGGTTTCTAAAATCCTTTACATCTCGAGATATAGAGTCTAGTTTTTTTTAATCTTCTAACATTATTGTTAAGTGTAGATTTGAGTCTGGTTTTTTAATATTCTAACATTATTG
Organism: Sequoia sempervirens; assembly: GCA_007258455.2. Classification (NCBI taxonomy): domain Eukaryota; kingdom Viridiplantae; phylum Streptophyta; class Pinopsida; order Cupressales; family Cupressaceae; genus Sequoia; species Sequoia sempervirens. The sequence goes on along the minus strand of VDFB02393049.1, from coordinate 29,930 downwards.
TTAGGTGCAGGTTTAGTCATCTATTTGCTGACATTGTGTCTTTAGCATTTAGACACTAATATCATTGTGTTTGACAGTAGTAATAAACTCTACATTTGACAGTCGCTTTAGTTCATTTGACAACAATATTATTGCATTTTTTTCTAACATTATATGTTTGGGCTTCTTCGATGTAAATGCTATGGTCTAGTTGAGCTATGGTTTTTAAATGAATGCATGTACAACTAATTTATTGGATTCATTTAGAGGTAGGAAAGATGCACAATTCATTCACACACTTGGATTGTGAAATAATAAACAAAAGATAGAAAAATAAATGGCGTCACCTAGTTTGTTACAAAGTGATGTACTAAAATTTTTCTTTTACAGATATTAGATTTTTCAAAGGTCAAAGAGATTCGACGTGGAGTGCCAGAGGTAGTTGGGTTTTATGTGCTATCATTGAATGCTTTGCCATTGAATCATCGAATTGGGCAAGGAATTATGGGAATATACATGTTCCTGGCTACCTTTTAATGTGGGAGTTGCAGTACTGAAACCAACAGACGAGAATGTGTTGTGGACAAGATTATTGATGGCCATATCTCTATTTTTCTCCAACATACTTCCTTTTGTTAAATTGAAACCACTGTTGCAATATGTATCAGTTGTCTGACATATGCATAGGAAAACTCTATTTGATCATTTAGCTGTAGTTGTTAGGAAATCACATCTAGAAGTTTATAATCACCTGGATGCAAATGAAATGTCATGTACCATATTTATTTCCCATAAGAAAACCACTAACATATGATATTGAATCGAAAAAGCTTTATTTATTGTAGATTTTGACTTATTTCTAAGATATCTCTATTTGTTGCGCACAGGCGGGAAGGCAATATGCTTTATTTACAATGCGTGATAGCTAACAAGGTGGAAAATATGCATATTTCAAATATATTTACTGGTGATTTGACAGGTGTGGTAATGAATTAGTTCAGGTGCCACCCAAGAAAGAAAGCATTGAAGGCATTGAAAGCCACCCAATTCAATCAAACTATTAAAGCTATACCCAATTATGAACAAAAATGTTTAGTGTCCCTTAATTGGCTGTACAGTTTATCTTCATAACAAAAGCAACTGTTCATACTTTCTATCATATCATTAAATATTTTGTGTAAGTGAAGCTTCGTAGGGAACTAAATTCTGCAGACCTTCTAGGCGACACTAGGCTGAAGATATCTTTAAACATTGCTTTGGAATGAATCTTTGCGTTAGGACATATTCTCATTATCTGTCTATTTAAAATTGATCAGTGTACTAGAAATCTATTTAAATTATTTTCGTTTTCTTAAATATCATTTAATATCTTCAAAGTTGTTGTAGCATGGGTGATTAACCGTTGTTTGATTGCAGTTGAAAGAAGGCATCTTTATTCTTGGAAGAATTCCACAATTTACCTACTATAGATTTTCTCAGTTTTTTTAATCTCTGCCAGCAACAACTACATCATGGAAAGGCATACCATATAGTCTTTGCTTATTGATTGAAATTGCATTGAAACAAAATTGATTTTTAAAGCTTTGTCTAAAATCATTAAATGTGTGCTAGTTGGAGGATTATAAACCTTGTTGAAATTCCATGCTCATACTTGAGTTTTTTACATAAGTTAGAAATAATAATTGTAGATCCACTTATTGATACTTCACTTATTATCCTAAACATCCAAAATAATTATTCTTTTATCATCATAAGTTAATGATTAAAATAAGATTATTTTAACATCTTGATCCTCACATAATTGTCTTTTTGTTTGGAATAAGAAAACAAGGAAAACAAAGAAAAGAAAAAAGATGGAAAAAGGCAAAGGTTGACATCAAAATCACACATTGAAATCAAGCGAAAACAAAAGAAAGATTGGAGTTGAAGAACTAAACATCAAGATTGAAATTCAAAAGCATTTTTTAATGCTTGGAGCCTCCATTTACTACTTTAATTTTTTGTTTTAATCCAACTAGATCATTGTTTGTTTTCAAAGTTGGATTAAAATTGAACCTTAGAAACTGACTAGACTTCACCTTTGGGTTAAAATTAAACAAAAAAACTTCACATTTGAATTTTGGTGCTTAAAACGAACTCATCATTGCTTTGAAGTTAAAATGAACAAGTGATTTTGTATTTTTGTAATCTTTTTTGTAAATTAATCTCATTTAAAAGGGCATATGCACTTCTCTCATGCTTCACAGTGACCTTGAGAATCAAATGTCCTTTTGATGACATTAAGTTGCATAAAATATTTCCTACACACTTCAATTTGGGTTTAAAATTGAACAAAATCTTGTGCGAGTGTGAATAAATTTATTGCATGTGTTCTCCCTTTGTTTCTAAACAAGGGCTGATCGAACTATGAATAATTTTATTCGCTTTTGTCTATCTTAGAGGGCCTGCCTTGGGGAAAAAGCACTCACCCAAGGGAATGACTCAACTGGTAACACTCTGAACCTGAGAGTAATTCCAGCCAAGATATAAATGTGGGTATTGGAAGAAATGCCAATATCACGCGGTTCATTTCGACGAGATGGATCTGAAAGGGGAATCTCGCTGTATGGATCAATCTCCATGAATGGAAATTCTAAACTACAAACCTTTTTTGTAGCAACCAACTAGTCCATCCAACGAGTGTATCAAAGTGGTGCATTGGAACTTAGATTCCAAGAAGTTACTTGCCATGTCCGACCTTGGTTAAAATATCGAGGTTAAGACTTCATTCTTAGCATACCTTTATATTTTTTCCTTGGTTGCATGTAAAATCATCTCTTCTACTACAAAGGACATGAGGCAAGCCCACCAAGAAAAATGTACCAATTGAGCTAGGGTGTTATATTGCTTGTGAGTCAATTTGAAAACACAGTGCTTTGATAAAAAACATTGGAAAACCAACATTCAACATGAGCATCAAATCTCAAACTGTTTTGGAGAAGCAAATATCCTTGAAAAAATTCACATGTTATTACTTTCCCTTGGGATTCATATCCTTAGAGGCTTCTAAACATTTGGATTTCATGTCAATTTTCTCCTACTAAGATCAACATTAGGAAACCTTTGCCTTGATTTCCTTGATTTCCGCATAATGCATTTTGTGGGATGAAAGAAAATTAGGACATTGGACATTCATTTGAAAACCTAATCAAGAAGTGTTTGTGATAAAAAGAATCCATTAAGCAAAGATTGAATCAATTGGACCCCACATATGTGCTTGGTATCTTTTGCTTGTATGGTTTTCATGCAAACATTGATCTTTTGATTTTGAATTACTTTTAGAGAAAGGCATGTTCTTCACTATCTTGGTCTCAAAAACAAGTCCTTCATAGATTCATTTAGGATCAAATCAAACACTTCATTCATCCAAACATTTATCATCTTCATCCCACAAAAAACTTTAGAGCTTTAGAAACATCATTCTAGACTTGGGTAAATCATCAAAATCAAAATCACCTTGTTTAGTTAGCTGTATGGGAATGCATCCTTTCTCATACATTTAATTGAATTAGCAATCCTTTGAACAAGTTCATCCTAAGATCACATCCAACATTTTAGGGTTTACAAGTTCATTATCCAATCAAACCAATCAAAATCAAACCCTAAGTCTAGCATTGATCTAAAGTCCCTAAACATTCAAAACTCATATCATTTCCCCTTTTCATCCTTCATCTCATCATTGGTCCTAAGAACCTTATAGGTCACTTTTGCAACAAGGTCAAAACACAAGAGGAACATGGAATATAAACTTGATCCATACATCATGAGTAATCCAAGTCAACTAAGCTATCAAAGCCTTACAAATCCAATTGATTATCAACACTCACATCTATACAAACCGTACATGGGATCATTACCTTCGGCAAATGTCAATAGTACAACAAATGTGAGTATGCCCAAATCAAAGTTTGGGACACCTTTCCCAATGGTATATTTAAATCCAAGTCCAAAACTACAAATCCACCAACCAAACAATCAATGCATGAGCCTTCAAATGAACAATGTCATCCCACCAAAATCCATACATGCCAAATGAGAATGTACCAAGTACAAGTTTTCCAAACATGAATCTGGAAAACTTTGGGATAAATATGTTTGCAAATCATACGAATATTGTTCAAAATCCAAACAAGATGTTAACGACTCCAAGTCAAGGTAACACCATATAAAATCAAAGTTACCTAAATCAAGGCAATGTGATTCCCAACATCAACAATGTTCAATTTCAACCTATCATGCCAAATCTAAGTGTCATCCCAAATCAGAACATTGTCCAAAATCAATTTGTCCATGATCCCATTCAAAAACCACAAGTATTCATCCCAAATCTGCAAAAACCAATTCAACTATATCAAGGGAGTCAAGATCAAAATTAAGATCAAATTTGGTGAGATCAAATTGCTACACTTACCAAATAGTTGATTCATTGTGCCAAGAGACATCTCCACCACCATTACCCATATCAACATCATTCCTTGGTTTAGGGCTTCCCCCTTTACCTAGCACCAATCACTACATCCAAATCAATCCACCTAACACCAATTAAGCCATCACATCAAATCCTTTGAATATACCATCACCATTGCACCAATAGATGGTATCTAATCAAATGACAACATTAATCCCGACAAATGAAAATGTGATCTCCCAAGGACCTATCACCTCAGTCATTCCAACCATCACTATTCCTTCAATCATTCCAACCACCACTCTCATCACATCTCAACCCCTCACTACCATGATTGCTCTGAGTGTATCTCAAACACTTGTTGAACTACATCCAACATGATTCCAAATCCGCCACCACTACCACCAAAACCAAACGTAGCAAGACAATATAACATTGCACTAAAATCTCACCAGGCCTACCAAAAGGACATGCAACAATATCTAGCCATGCAACAAGCAAGACAATCTCAACAAGTGCAACAAGCCTCTCAAGCTACCCAACAAACACGAAAAATGATAACTATTGGGGATAATGATGAACATTCAAGTATTGGTGATAGCATTGACAATCTCCCCACCACAATTGCTGAAAGAAATGATCAAGATCTATCCATCAAAGAGCACATTGAACATGTTTCTATCTTGTCTGAAGATCAAATCAACACACATCAAGAGTCACTTTTCAATCATGTTCAAAATCCACCAACAATACCCAATAATGATCCAATTCAAGAAATGTCAACATCATTTGATCCTATGGTTGAAGACATTGGAAATCCCTTCACCACAAATCTTGAAAACAATGATCAAGATCTCTCCATCGATGAGCACCTTGACGATGTCTCCACCCCATCCGATGATCAACTCACCATACATCAAGAGCCACATTTTAGTGACCTATTTCAAGGAGTGTTAGAATTATTTGATCCCATTGACATAATCTACAATCCATTGACCAATGATCATATTGAAAATATCTCTACATTGCCTTATGAGTTTGAGGACATATCTAAAAATTTTATTCGAAAGCATGATCAAAATCTTTCACCAAAGTCTAGCAATGGTCCTTTCCAAGACATATTGACATCTTTTGACATCATGGTTACAGATACTGAAGGAACCCTAAACTCAACACTTGAAGATATTGAACCACTTACCATGTCTAATGATGACATCAAAGAACCCCTTATAAGCAATCCATCCTTTGAAATTGACCCATGTCAAGAATTTGATCCAAAGCATGAAAAGGGTGATTCCAAAATTATTCAGGATCAAGAATTTGTATCTACAAGATACTACAATGATCTAGTGGACACTCTCCTATCTATGTAAGATGATCATATCCACATAGCACATACTCCTCCATCTACCCATGAGATGCTTTCTATGGATGGACACATAGATGGTCTTCATTCAGAACAAGATCCCTTTATTCCTGACATTGTTACACAAAAAGAGCAGGTTATTGATTCGTACAGTCAAATAGAGTTGTCAACATCAGGATCAGATATATCCCAAATTCAAACTGAGGACATCAGGTATGAGGATATCCAAAATTATCCACTCAAGGAAACAAGTTAGACATAACAGTATAATCTAGAGTTAGCAGAGCAACAAGTTGAACTAATGTCATTTATGATGGCTATTTATTAGAGAACGCTTATTGACAAAGACATCTCAAAACATGAAGAATAAAAAAAAAAGGTACTACTTCCACAATACTGGGGAAAACTATGTCTCAAGCAAACGTCAACATAGGGAGCACGAAGAATCTTTATGGTGAAACCATTGCCAATACTACAACCAACCACACCATGAATCTTCATCCACCCATCACCCCATCCATGAATTGGGACCAACATCAAAGGAAATATTTGAATCAAAGTATGAAGAATGTTATCAAAGAAAAAGAAGTCAGAAGCATAATAGACAACCAAATACATGGGATACCAAAGAATAAAAGAAAGATTATCCCTTAATAAACCCATTAGTCAAAGAAACTATGGGGAAAAATAAAAAATTGAAAAGTATCCATCGAAGATGTCCACAAAGGAAATAGTAGGCTTCTCAAGCAATGTACAAAGTATATCAAGAATTTGATCCTAATTCCAAGCACATTTTTGTATCCACCTATCATTGCTCATCTTCCCAAGTTTGGAGAGTCAAAGATTCCAAGCTATCAACCAATCCATCTTTTATGATCCCTAAACACACTCCATCCATGCCTCCACACATAATATCCAATTCTCACATTGACCATGTATTGGCAACGACCCTTCATCATAAGGATTTTGAAGGCACTCTATCGTGATGTGTGCACAAAGACAAAGTTAACCCCGATATCAATAAAGTAGATCAAGAATCCCAAAAGTTGTATACAAGTGCACGATTCTGAAAAGAGTTTCCTTCTTCAAGCAGGATATCAATGGCACATTATGACAGGGGCATCTATATCAGCAACACCTTGTGATTCAGCATGAGCTTAAAATCTTTCAGAAAAAATAAAAAAAAATAAAAAAAGCAAATAATCCAAAAAAAAATCAGAAAAAGGATTAAAAACTATAAAGAAAAAAATCATCCTCTGGTGAAAACTGCATGTGCAGTGCTTTGGGCAAGACCATGATGAAAACATGGCAAACATGCATCATGTGTAGAATTAAGCATCTACGTTCACCAGTTCAGGTGAAAGCATCTCATCCCATCCGTAATAAAGCCATCATTCCATCCATCTTATCCATTCATCCATAAACCATTGATCCAATCCATTTTCATCCATCCACATCCATCATCTAGGTTATCTTGATCTTGATGAAAGTTTGGGGCACACTTTACACTTGCTTATGGTAAACATCTTGACATGGGCTGTTTTAATTGATCTTATCCTATGCAACATTATCTGAGCCATGAAGCATTATCCAAATAAGCATGTTCTTTATCTGAACACCTTATCTTATCATAAGATAATCCATATCCATCCATCCATACACCCATTTAGGCATTCATCCATGAAATTCCATACATTGCTAGACATTGGGGGCAGATATTTAGATCTCGCTTTAGGAATAAATCTTGACCTATATCCTCCAACTTATGTGGTGATCTGAACATTGGCAAACATGAAATCAAATTGGTCAAAACCACTTGTGAGCAACAATCCAAATCACTAGCCCATGGCATATTTTGACAAAAAGATGTTCCTTATCAGTCTTCATCTTTCATCAAACATCAATCCAAGTAATCACTATCAGTTGCATCTATGTTGCACTTCAAATGTCACATCAAATCATTCAAAACAATTTTGTTCCAAATCAAGCTTCATCAATCATGATCAATCAAATCTAACCAAAAAATCATTATCTTAGGATATCCTTGTGTTGCTTAACACTATCCTTGCATTGTTGTGCATCATCAACAATGTTATCATCATCAATCTTGATCAATCAATCATTGCATTGTTGTGCATCCTCAACAATGTTATCATCATCAATCTTGATCAATCAATCCTTGCATTGTTATGCATCCTCAACAATGTTATCATCATCATTCCTGATCAATAAAATCCTTGCATTTTTGTGTATCCTCAACAATGTTATCATCATCATCAATCCATCAATCTAATCAATCAACCTTGGCTTGGTTTTCAACAAAATCCCCAAACAGACCATTGATATCATCACACATATCCATATCTGAATCATTAAAATCGTGCGAAAAATCCAAAATCATCCAAAACATCAAAAAATCCAAAAACATTCATAAAATCAAAAAAACATAAAAAAATGAAAATCTGAACTATGTCGTCTCTGAGCTTAAATGTAGGCAAGGCTAATATTTGATCAGCCCTCGAGACACAAAATCCAAAAACATTCAAAAAATGCCAAAATCCAAAAAAAATTCATAAAATCTCAAAAAACCCCAAAACAACAAAAAATCAAAAATCAAAACATTTGAAAAATACAAAAACCCAAAAAATAGCCTCAAAACATTCCAAAAAATGTCAAAAACATACAAATATTTGAAAAAATCCATCCATCCCATTTTGCTTTCACTCGAAATAATCAATCATCCATAATAAATTGATCGTCACCTTCATCCTTTGGCAACACAAACAGAAACAATCATAGCAGTTAGCAAAAGCAAGCATCAATCGTAAAATAAAAAATCAAAACAACAAACCTTTAAAACAAAATCAAACTCTTGATCATTTTCAGACATGTCAATCAAACTTATATCAATAGCCTATCAATCAACTTATCAACCCATCATCATCCTACACAATGCATGTCCTAGGATATATCGTTCCGACAATGGGCATCATTTTGGATATTACTTCGGATTCTTATCCTATCAAACAAAATCCCTTTGGCTAGAGGTATGAAGAACATTGACTTGCTTGTGTACTTGATCTTTTCTTTTGATTTATCTTATTGCGCTCACTCCAAGGACCTCTCGATGATATCCGAATGAAGGATTTAGAGAGATAGGAATGGGGCAACGATCATTATCCTTTTTTCTGTTGTGCTTTCTAGACATTCTTGTAATATAACTTGGCGAATACTTTCTTTGTTAGGTACGTCCTCACAAGGTTTCTGTATGTCAAGTGTGAACAAGAATACTCCTATTTGTTTGTTGAGTCAAAGTCCATCGCACTAGGTACAATGCCATCCCAGTTATTTATACCTTGACGCATTGTATCTATGTGTATTCTCAAACATAAGGTAAGTAGCCCTTTTAAAATCCCAATCCTTGATAAGCAAATCATCATCAACATCTCTAATAAAGTCTCGTCAGATCATGGACTTGTTGGATCCTCTTGTCATCATCTAATTTCTTCTTGTCCACACTAACATCACGTCATGAGTAGTTCATCATCATCACTAGTGCATCCATCCTACATCCACAAATCATCAGCATTCTACATATCATCTCACATGCATGTTCATCATCATAATATAGATTTGTTAGTCTAAGCATCTCATAAAATCATACATTTGCATAAAACACTCATTAGGCATTATCACATCATCCATCATCACATCATATCATCATTTAAGTTGTTTAAGATAATATAGATCTATTATTCTAAGCATCTTAAAACCATCTCATTTGCATCACCATCCATATGTCCATCTTGAACCTCTTTATCGTGAGATCAACCCTCAAATCGAATCTTTTCACTTGATCTCTCAAGGGGGAAATATACTAGTGTAATTCTTTCCACTGGGGCATCTGAAAAAATTTAAAAAAAATAATAATTTTGAACGCAACAAGTTTATTCTTTGAACCTACACAACAAGTACATTGCTTCAAAGAGGGGAAAAATGTAGACATGCAAAATTAGCCTCGTGCACTTAATTAATTCATATTCATTCAATCATTAAATAAGCTCACCTTCATCCATTCATCAGTTAAATTAAACTCATTAAACTCATTCCTAAGGTTGTTCATTTAAATAAAATAAATCAAAGTCTCACATCAACCTTTTAATTAAATAAACCAAACTTTATTTAATTAAATCTCCAAATGCATAATCCATCCCTTTTTTATTTAAATAAATCCAAATATTCAAGTCAAATGGGTCAAAATCACCTAATCATCACCTAAGCTAATCTAATCCTAATTAACCTAACCTAACCACCCATCACATCCTCTAGCTTTTCCCACTTGCACCAATAAATATTTTAATTCATTTATAAATTCATCATTTTTCATCAACATGGCATCTTTGAGGAATATTCCCTCAACTTTGAATTCAAAAACAAGTGGACATGTACAATCAACAAAGCATTTATGAGCTCTTACATGGCTCTTGCATGTCCCTTGCAAAGGTCAAACTCAACATTAACTCTCAAATTCAAATTTGAATCTCCCCCTCTTTGGCACATTGGCCAAAACTTTCACATTCCTCAACCACTCACAAGTTCACAAGTGGCTTCATCTCATTGGCTAAATATTTGTCCCACATTCATCCATTTGGCTATTTCTCTCATCAAAATATTCTATAAATAGAAGGCTTCATTCATCATGAAATCCTCTACAACTTGATCCACAAAGCTAATGCAAAGTCACTTTCTTCATTTGAGAACTGATTTTCTCCATCTCATTTTATCTTCAAAGCATTGCATCCCTTGAGCTTAGTAAAGGATTGGGAAAGTGCTTCTTTCCATAGAAGCACCAATCCACTATGAGATAAATTTTTTATTATATTTTTATATGCTTGCAATTTAGTGGTCTTTGTTCTACTTAGTTTGCATATTTTAGTATAGTCAAGTATTTCATAGGAATCTTAGATTAGATTATTTTGAATGGGCTAACAGCTAATTGTGGTCACTGTTTGAAGTAATGAAAGTTTTAAGGTTCACAATGAATAATTTTAATTTCACGTGTCTACAGTAGCAGTGAGGAACGATCTCCCTTTTTTGAGAATTGTTCGAATAGGATTTGTCCGAGTTGGTCCCAAGAAAGAATGGAACCCAAGGCCAAAGATCTATACCAATCTTGAACCTTACGTTTAAAAGAAGTAGCTAGCAATCTTATTGTGATGCTTTCCTTTGATATGTTATGTACCCTATATACCTCTGCTATATCTTGAAGGTGTTCAGAAGGGGATTTGAAGTCTTCCCCAGAGAATCTTGGAATATCCTTAAGGGAATTAGCAAGTATAATAGGCCATACATTTGGGGGTGTGTGTGGTTGTAGTGGACTACCACTGTCCCATGTTACAAAATTTCTAGGAGCAGGAGGGGGTACATGAGCCATGGAGAAAAGATTCCTATGAATCAGATATATCTAGGCAATCTTATCTGGAAATTTAAGCCTCTAGGTGGAGTAGATAAATCTCTAGATATTGGGCTATGACTTCTCACTCTATTACTCCTTACAGGTGATACAGAACCTATAGTACTTCACCTTCTAGGATTTGAGGCAGGTAACTGAGAGTACTGGAAGTGACTTCTCGAGGATGCTCTCATTTGGAATCTAGGCATGAAACTTCTAGTTTCCTTCCTTAGCCTAATTTAAGAAATATTTTTGACTTCTAATCAGGTGTTTGGAAAAGATTTTGTCCCACCGGGCATGCTAGAAAAAGAATTGTTGATCATCAAAGCTTGTGCTTCTCCAACAGTCTTATGGGAAATCTAGTGAGTGGGGGAAAAGTTATGTCTCATTGAATACCTTCGAATTTTTTATAGAAAGTCGACTCTTCTTTTGGGGTTTTGAGATAAGGGGGAAAAATAAATGTAAATATAAAACATAAAAGGCGATGCGCCAAAGCTTTTACAACATTTCAAACCCAAGTTATTCCTATGATTGATATAGAGGACACAAAATGCCACAACCCTTCATTGTTGGAAAGAGAACAAACAACAAAGGCTAACTTCAAGCACAGTGCATACTTTCAAATCATTCCACATGAAGTTTTCACTGAGGTCGGATCAAATATAAAGATTCCTTATAGTAAAAAGAACAATATTCTAGAAATTACAAGAACTTTGTCTCCTACTATAGCATAGCATAACAAAATAACAACTTTAAGGAAAACAAAAAAATTCCAATGACAGTCCAATTCTCCTAAGCTACTATTCAATCACACAAGCATAAAGCATATAAATCCACTATTTAAACTACCAGAATATAGCTTGCAAGACATAGTGTTTCATTCAAAATGACAATATAAAAAAAGAAAGCTTGAAAAAGGCCATACATGCACAGTCTCAATAAATTCCCCTCAATAGTTCGTGATTTAATTAAAAATAAACTTTGAAACAAAGGTCAGATACTAATTCGACAAAATTTTAAACCTTAATAGACATATTATGCCAGAATAAAGAAGTTCTATAACTTGCTTCTGAAAAATAGTTTTGAAAACCTTAAGAAAAACTAGAAAGAAAACAATTCTTTTGAACAAGAAAATAGTTCCTTTTGGAAAATCCTTTTTTTTTTTTTTGCATCGTCACCCTCCTTATATAGCCGCTAAAGAAAGAAATACCACCTTAGCTTAGAAGTAATTGCTGCCAGATGTTGACATTTGATAGCACATGATCTGATCATAGACCCTTGGTTAGGCCACAAAACATCTTTGCATTAACTCTTCAGCTACTACATTAGTACCCTTTAGATATTTAGCAAAGATAGGAACCCAAATGCGATTAGATCCTAGGAACAATAGCCTGGAAAAGGACCTAATTGATAGATCACATCATTTTGTGAGGTACCATCTCAAAACTTCCATCCCAAAAACTTAGAAAAGAAAATAAAATGCTAGCTAGCTCAGACAAAATCTTCAATTAGATATCTTATTGGTGGTGCAGATAACCCACAACAAAGACACAACATGTCAGTAGGGTGGAAACTCCCGATCTTGTAAATATAGCTCCCAAGAAAATGTCAAACAAACAAACATGTGTCTTGAACCTTCTCCCAAAAGAAAGATAAAAAGGTAAAATTTGTGTAGCCACCACGTGCCATATTGCACACCTTTTTGATAATTTATTTGAGCATGAGTGTACCTGATACTAGAAATATTTATGCAAACCAAAATAAAATGACTGAGGCAAAAAAAAACTTCACATTAACAACTATAGCCATTTGTGCCACCACTCTATACACCAATTCTCATCATATATGTTCTTGATGTAGGTAGATCATTTAATTCTCACCTCCATCTTGGTTCATAGGTGAAACCTTGTTTACATGGACTTAGCCATAATTTGTAATATTCACTTTCAAATTTGAGTCATCGATCATCCATAATTTGTAATATTCACTTTCAAATATGAGTCATCGATCATCTATCTTTGTGCCATGATCCTACATCCTTCATAAAACATGACCATCAAATAAACTATCTTTAAATATCCACCATTGATTACATCACCTTTTGGGACCTTACTCATTGTGTATCACTATAGCAGTCAGGAGATTCACATCCATTTCCTTATGAACTGGAATGAAAATAAGTGGGGGGATGACCCACTATTCTCTCTAGGTCATTCAATTATGTCCTACGAACCCAAATTGGATTGATTATCAACCCCAAAGGGTGAGTAAATTCTCATCAAGGAAGACCTAAGAGGGGTTCCTTTAGGCTTTGAAGGGCTCACCACCAAGAAAACCCTTGGAAAAGAAAACTTAACATTCAAATCACAAAACCTAGTAATGCAAGCTAAATGATGAAATTATGCAATAACAAGTTAGGGTATGTGTACCTGGGAAGTCTGGAAATGTAATAAGGATTCTAGAAATGTAAAAACCTTTTCAAAATGTGTTAGGGAGGACTAAGATGCCCTTATTGTCTTATTAGTCCCATTGCTATTTTTCAGGGAAGATGTTGAATCTTCGGATGTCAAGCCCAAATTTGAAAAAATCTCTAAAAAATACCCTCAGGAGGACTAAGATGCCCTACATGTCTTATTAGTCTCAATCTGAATTTTTGAAATCTCTGAATGTGGTCCTAAGGCTTGATTTCTCCTCCTTCTTCTTGTTTGATCTTAGGGTCTGAAACTTCCAAATTTGACCTATAGGTGAGTTTCCATGAATATGACAACTTTACAACTTTGAAACTTTTCACTTCAAATGATCTTCAAGTCTTCAACCTAAATCTGCAATCACAAACACACAAGAGGGGAAAAACTTGTTGATTTTTAGTGAATGGGGTTTTGCCTTGGTCAAACCCCTTGTTGGTAATTAAACCTTGAAATGAAAGGAAATGAAGGAGGGAAATGATGAATGAACAAAGTACTATATTAAAACTCACCAAACCCTTGTAATAAGGTGTTCTAAATATGCTTGAAATGGATGAAATGGATATGGTTCTTTACTCTTTCTTGGAAAATGTAGATCTTGCATAAAAAACTTGCTTGAATCATAAACCCTATGTATCATAAATGTTAGCACAATAACAAACATGATGCAACAATATCCTTGATATGATTCTTGAATCTTGATGATGGCTCCAAATCCTTGATGAATTTCTCTTGATCTCATAAACTTGCCTTAGGAATGAATACTTGAATTCTTGTTATGAAAATGAGTGAAGGAACCTTGTATTTATACTTATCCATGCTTAATATCCTGAAATTACAACACAACAAGCCAACATGTGAATTTATTAATTAAAGGAGGCTAAATCCTACCAAGATTTGAACTTGAATCCCAAAAAAAGGCCAAGGGGGACTAAGATGCCCTAGGTGGTGTCTTACTCCCAAGGAATGAAACTTGAGGCACAAACTCCAAAAAGGGGCCCATTTAAGGCACACTTGAAATTAGGGTCTGAAGACCTTTGGGGGAAAAAGATGCCCTAGGTGGAATCTTAGTCCTGACCTAAAAATCAGGGACACACAACTAGAATCATTAAATTATCATTTACCCTTTGACGATTGTTGAGATGATCCATAAAAATAGATAACTTATTAGGCTTGTGGATGTAAAATAGGACCAATTAAGACATAAATAGGGATGAATAAAGCAAGGTGGGCTCATACAAGTGTGAAAATGCAAGGGTATGCATTTTCCTATAGTACATTTATCCCCCACTTTAGTGAGAGGATGAACTTGCATCAAACTTATACTAAAGTACTCAACCACACAATCAAGAGGGGTTCAAATGTATGAATGCTAATAAGATAGGATAATAATGACCAAGATGGTGGCCAAGCCCCCAAGATCAAGATCCTTTAGAAAACCAACATAGGCACAAAGGAACACACTTACAGATGATATATGAAGAGCTCTCTATAACTAGATTGCAACCATACACCATCAAAGATAGAAAAAGGAAAAAGGAAAAATAAAAATGCAATGGATCAAGCTTTGACTGGCCGTCCAACATGCTATGGACCGGGTCTAGGATATTTTTCAAAAAAGGTTTACAAGTGGAACGTGTTTTCCACTATGCAAATGAAATGCATGCTCACAAGGGCTAGTGGAGCTAGTTGTCCACCAGGTGAGCCCCAAGAGGTCTATATCAAGAAGAAAGAAAATCACGCAATGAAACATGAGTGCCAATTTATGGCCACAGTTTAAAGTGGTTACTAATTATATCATTACTGTGAGAAATTTCTTTAAAGTAGAAGAAGACATGAGAGCTTACTTGGAAATCCCTATGCCAAGTCATATGGTTCCAATAAGCTACATCATGAGAAGGGAATGGGTTGCCCCCAAAAGGTATAACTCAATATATGTCACATGTGAGCCAATTTAAGGCATATCATCCACATCCCAAGCTTGCTCAACATATACATGGAAGGTGGTCAACTAGCCAAAACAGACAATTGCAAATGGCATATGAGTACTAGGCTACTTAACCTCTTGCCCCCACTAAGTGTAGGAAAAGGGTGAGACAAAATGATTGATGAGATGTATGCTAGAGTGAAAATTAGTATCAATTAGAGGAATTAGGTGCCTCTACATAAGGAAGAGCACCAAAATACTTAAGATGTTGAATTTTATTACTCATTTAGCCTTACATTTGTTAGTGGAATGATCATGAACTCTATGATATGCACATAATTAATTCTTGTAATAAAATTTCTTTCATATTCTTGGAGGGAGGGATATCAAACGATCATGGAGGAGTCTCGACAAGATACTTTCTTGATCAATAGTAGAAGATGTTTCATTATTGTGTGGAAAAGATATCTTTCATTTAGGAGATGATGTCATACTTATGCAAGACCCTTTAAATTGCAAGATTTTGTTCTCTCCTATACAGGAGGGTGTAAAATCTAATGAATTCAAATCATTAGTGTTTAGCATGATGACATTAATGTTAAGTGAGGACTTTTTTGTTTTGTTCAAAGGATATCAATTCAAGATGCACTACTATTAAAGTTGATTTAGAATAATCCTTTGTGAGAGTGTTGATATTGAGTGAAGGTTTTTTTGATGGTTTGATTTCTATCAAAGTACAATAACCAATACCACGGCCTGTTTCTTGCATGTTAGGCTCTATAGGGACACAGATACCTTGTTCTCTAGCACAACATCCTTTTCCACTATATCCAAGTTGTTTCATAAGCTCATAACCTCTTCCATAATTTTTTTTCATTTATTTTGTATTTGTTGGCTATTGATAATTAGTTTCTTCAAAGTTTGTTGTCTAATTTGTTTCTTCTTTTAAAGTGTTTGAGGTGGATAGTTTTCAAAGGTTTTTTTATTTTTGTGTTGACAATACTGCTTTTTCTTTTCCCTTATCTGAATCTTTGTTTATGATCTTGTATTCTCCCATGAATCTTGGTTCAAAATCTAAGGAACCCCAATAATCTTCTAATAGCTTCATGACTTCCTCAATATGTTTTTCTTTTTCTTTATGTTGCATGGGTTCCACTTGTGTAGTTGGTGTCAATGTTTTAAAAGGATTATCTTTAACTTTCTCAAATTTCAAACAACTATTTGGTTCAGGGTCGGCTTTGATTGTATAAATTTTGTTGCTACAGACATATTTCATGATATAATGAAGGGTAGAGGGCACAACTTGCATCTCATGAATCCATGGTCTTCCTAAAAGAATATTGTATGAAAGATCATCACTTGCATAGCATGGATCGGGGTTTGTATTGTAACTTTATCAACTTTAATAGGTGATGTGATCACTACAAGTGGTCATTTTCCCACATTATCAAATCCACTAATAGATAAAGAGGTGGGTTGGATTTTTGATTTATTGACACCAAGATTATCCAAAAGGTTTATGCAACACACATTAAGGGTGGAGCTATTATCAACAAAGGTTTGCTTTATCCCTGTGCTATTGTATTGAGCTATGATCATGAAATAATCATATTTTTTTGCATTTCTGAAGGAGGGAGCTCACTTTGGTGAAAAAAATGTCAAGATTTATTCCTTGAATCATTGTTTCTATTTCATTTGGGTTTGCACTAGAGGGAACCACAACTTGTTGCAAGGCTGTTTGGAGTAAAGTGTGATAATTAGGTGAATTTTGAATCAAGTCCCATAGGGATATCTTTAAAAGAGTATTGTTAAGTTTTTCAACAAGATCATAGTCCTTTCCACTTTGTGAATGAAAATGAGGGGGACCTAGTAAGATAGGATTAGGAAATGGGAGGGATGTTGAAGGTGTTTGTCTTGGTTGCATATTTTTCCTAGTGTTGTATGTATGAGCAATTGTATCATAACTCAGTTGTTGTGAAACACTATTCTTAGGCAGTTTGAGGATAAGAACGGTTTTTTTTCAAACTTGTTTTTGAAGGGGTGGATACATGATAATTTTAAGCTCAGGAGAGTACTCTAATGGGTATATAATGTACATAACCTAAGAATAATTTTCATGATGTCTTAGTGAAGGGGATTCTAATGTCTCTTCATCATCTTCATCTAAGGAATTACCATTTTCAATTTTATCATTTTCTTGCACTATGATATCTTACTTAGTTGGAGAGTTTTTAGGAGAACTACAAACCAAATGTTCTTGAAATTCAAGGATTAGTTTTTCCAAAATGACTTCATTTCAAGTAGAGGAATGATAGTGGCCTTCTCTTGTTCAGTAATGTTTTCCCTAGATGGAGAGAGGCAAATAGGATTCTTGTGATTCTCATAGCTTTGATCTTCTAACACTGTAATATCTTATTCACAACTAGGAGAGATATCAGAATAAGGATAGATGTGATCATCCTAATTGTCAATGATTTCATTATTGTTTTCTAGGGTCTCATTCTCTTGTGCCATAAATTCTACCCTAGTAGGAGAGATTTTAGGAGAGAGGAAAATAAAAGGTTCATTAATCTATATTATTATACCATGTAAATTAACTTCATCACTAATAGGAGAAGCATGAAGAGAAGGGCTGCTATGGTTTTCATGATTACGAATAGTTAAATGATTTTGTTCAAATAGGTATTTCCAAATGTTAGGGATATTAGGAAGGAGAGAGATAAGGTTATCACTTTTAATCCACATGTCCTCCTGACAAATGTGATTTTCATGATTGTTCACAATTGTATCCTTTTTTACTAAATCCTTCTTGAAATTAGGGGAGGTGTTAAGAGATAGATTTGGGGTAAGCAAAGTGGTGGCAGTGATCTCATCTTCTTGCGTCATACTATCTTTCCAAGGGGGGAAGGAGAGAGACAATCAAGACTCTCATGATCCATAATGATTATGTCTTCTTTCACCAAGATGCCTTCATCTCTAGTAGGAGAGGCATTAGGAGAAGAAAAATTATGGTTTTTATGATTGTCTACACTTGTATCTGCTTGTATTATATCATCCTCACCAATATGCAATGTAATATTAAGGATTATGTCAATTGATTGTTCCTTTTTCTCTAAGATGTTCTCATCACTATGAAATATAGTAGTAGGATGAATAACATGTTTCTTAATGACCTCATTGTTGTACTCTAGATTGAACTTATAAGAGGGGATGTTGTACCTATGCAATCAATTTTTAACCATATCAAAGCCACATCTCTTGAAAGAAAACATGTTATCATGGAAAAGTATATAAAGTGCAATTCTATAACATGAAATGAAATGTTTAAATGAAATTTTAAGATTTGAAACAAGGTAATTTTCTGATTACACGGTATGACAAACTAAAAGATGAAATTTTGTAAAAGCAAATTTTGAACCAAAATGAACAAAAAAACAATAGGTGGCAAGATGTGCCCACTATTGTCTCTAGGTCTTTCAATTATGTCCTAGGAACCCAACTTGGATTGAGGATCAACCCCAAAGGGTGAGTCAATTCTCAACAAGGAAGACCTAGGAGGGGTTCCTTTAGGATTTGAAGGGTTCAACACCAAGAAAAATCTTGGAAAAGAAAACCTAACATTCAACTCATAAAACCTAGTAATTCAAGCTAAATGATGAATGTAAATGATGAAATTATGCAACAAGAAGTTAGGGTATGTGTACCTAGGAAGTGTGGAAATGTAATAAGGATTCTAGAAATGTAATGAAGTTGTCAAAATTTTTAGGGAGGACTAAGACACCCTTACTGTCTTATTAGTCCCACTACTATTTTTTGAGGCAGATGTAGAATCTTTAGATGCTAGAATTGGATCTGAAAGAATCATTGAAAAATACCCTTGAGAGGACTAAGAAGCCCTAGGTGAATTATTAGTCTTGATCTAAAATTTTGAAAGATATGAATGTGGTCCTGACACTTGATGTATAATCCTTCTTCTCTCATCTCAGGTTCTGAAACTTCTAGATTTCACTTGTAGGTGAGTTTCCATGAAGATGACAACTTTGCAATTCCACTTTTCAACTTTTCAATTTTTCACTTCAAATAATTTTCAAGTCTTCAACCTAAATCTTCAATCATAAACACACAAGATGGGAAAAACTTGTTGGTTATTAGTGAATGGGGGTTTGCCTTGGTCAAACCCCTTGTTGGTAATTAAACCTTGAAATGAAATGGAGGGAAATGATGAATGAACAAAGAACTATGTTGAGACTCACCAAACCCTTGTAATAAGGTGCTACAAATATTTTTGAAATGGCTGCAATGAATGTGGTTCTTGACTTTTTCCTGAAGGATGTAGATCTTGCATAAAACACTTGGTTGAATCATAAGCCCTACATTACAAATCTTAACAAAATAACAAACATGATGCAACAATATCCTTGATATGATGCTTGAATCTTGATGATGGATCCAAATGCTTGATGAATTTCTCTTGATCTCATAAACTTTCCTTAAGAATGAATACTTGAATGCTTGTTATTAAAATGAGTGCAAGAACCTTGTATTTATACTCATCCATGCTTAATATCTCAAAATTACACCACAAAAAGTTGACATGTGAATTCATTAATTAAAGGAGGCTAAATCTCACCAAGATTTGAAATTGAATACTAAAAATAAGCCAGGTGGGTGTAAGACACCCTAGGTGGCATCTTAGTCCTGAGGCATGAAACTCAGGGCATAGACTCCAAAAAGGGGCCCATTTAAGGTACACTTGAAATTAGGGTCCCAAGACCTTTGGGGGACAAAGACACCATAGGTATTATCTTAGTCTCGACCCTAAAATTAGGGACACACAACTAGAATCATTAAATTATCATTTACCCTTTGATGATTGTCGGGATTAGCCATAAAATGATATAATTTATTAGGCTTGTGGAAGCAAAATAGGAACAATTCAGACATAAATAGGGATGAATAAAGAAATCAGGGCCTAAAAAAGTATGAAAATGCAAGGCTATGCATTTTCCTACACTAAATTTAGCCCCCACTTTAGTGAGGGGATGAACTTGCTTCAAACTCACACTAAAGTAGCCAACCACACAATCAAGAGCGGTTCAAATGTATGAATGCTAGTAAGATAGGATAACAATGACCAAGAGGGTGTCCAAGCCCCCATGATCAAGATCCTATAGCAAACCAAGATAGGCACAAAGGACCATGCTTGTAGATGATATATGAACCCATAACTAGATCATAGCAATACACCATCAAATATAGAAAAAGGAAAAAGGAAAAAGGAAAATGCAACGAATCTAGCTTCAACTGGCCTTCCAACGTGCTATGGATTGAGTCAAGGCTATTTTTCAAAAAGGGTTTACAAGTGGAATGTGTTGTCCACTATACAAACAAAATGAATGCTCGCAAGGGCTAGTGGAGTTAGTTTTCCACTAAGTGAGCCCCAAGAGGTCCATATGGGTATGTGCAGGATCATCATGGAAAAAATAGGCCCTTAAGTGGCAAAAAATTCAGAAAAATCAGAGTTAGGCAACTTGACATAAAAATTGAATAAGTTATTCATATTATTTAAAAAATATGTAAGAATAGAATCTGTAGCAAATTAAATGTAGTTTCTAAACTACTAGGTTTTTTTTAAATCTATTTGGTGAAAATTTGAATTTCAACAGGTACTTAAATTTTAGAAAAATCAAGTAGGTGTCTATCTCACTACCCTAATCACAATAAATTATAATATTTTAATAAGATTTTAGATATAAGAAGAGGACTTCAAGTCCTGTGATGCATTTTTTTATAATTTTTTCCAAGTAAATAATTAATTATGAATATTTTATTACAACTTTTAAAACATATATAAAAATTGTATGTTTGGCCACCTAACTTGGTCAAAAATTCATGAAATTCAATATTTTTTTTTTTTTAATCCTATAGTATGTGATG
Source organism: Sequoia sempervirens (assembly GCA_007258455.2). Classification (NCBI taxonomy): domain Eukaryota; kingdom Viridiplantae; phylum Streptophyta; class Pinopsida; order Cupressales; family Cupressaceae; genus Sequoia; species Sequoia sempervirens. The sequence continues at coordinate 8,357 of VDFB02393049.1, read as the reverse complement.
CATAGAATACACACATATTTCAAATTCAAAAATGTGATACCCTTTGAAAGCTATAGATGTTTTCAATCAGCCTATCAATCATGACTCGTAGTCGAATTCAAATAGAAAATGAATAATAATTATTTATTAAATTCAAAGTAAAGCATAATTTATATTGGTGGAAAGTTAAGAATCTCCCTTTAAAAACCTTTTTTGTTTCCATCAATTAAAAAAAGTCATCACCACATACCATAAATACCCATCATATTGCCACTTTTTGGCCCATCATGATCCTCGAGATATGCTTGAGCAGCAGTTAAGGAGGTCCAGGGGCCAGGGGCCACTTTGGCATTTGGGGTGGCAAATGTCGGGCAAAAGCCTGAAGATTTAGGCCCGACACGGGAGAACGCCCTCACTTTTTTTAATTTCAATCAGTGTGAAAATCTGCTTCAGATAAAGGTCTTGGCGAAAGCAATGCATTTTGCCGACAAAGCACCTTAGTGTAAGATCTGTATCTTCGGTGAGAAGTCTCACCAATATCTGTGTGTTATGCCGAAGATGATGGATCTCAATATTGCAAAGTGAGTCCTTGGCATAGGTTTCTTAGTCGATGAGAGGTCCTGGTGAAGAAGAAAGTCTTGCCAATAGCTGGGAGCAATACCGGACCTAGTAATGGAGCTCGCCGTTCGATTTCATTTTAGTCCTGCGGCGGTCAGAAGGGAAAAGTCTGGAGCTCGGAGGGGTAGGTGAAGTTTTCCCCTCAAGATGGAGGAGGACCAAAGGACCGTAGATGGCCCTGCTAAATCATTTGAGTTGTACATTTCGCACTTGGGTCCATATCGGCATAGGTTCCTGGTTGCTTTGGCGATGGGGGGGATGTTTCTATCGGCATAAGCTATGGCTCCTAGGATAGCGTCATGTTGACGACATTTGGTTTCCCCAACTTTCACTTTGGTGGCTCATTGGTATAGATGGAACACTTTCGGTATAGGGTTATAACTATCGATGCATGGTCTTAGTGACGTGAACATGTCTCGCCGACTTTGCATTTGGGTCTCTTTTTGGTGTGACCTCATTCCAGTCACACCGACATCTGCATGAGCCTTTATCAGTATAAATCTTATTTTCTCTTGGCAACCTGCAGTGATAGAGTGGCTTTCGTTGTGACTTAGCGAGTTCTACATAGCATCTTCCCAATGGTTCGGGGTTATAGCGACATGTGAATTGGTGGGTCCCCTCGGTGAGACATTGTGAGACCGGAATAGGGTCTCCCTGACATCCAAAATTTATGCCAAACGAGGATGTCGGCAGGACAACCTCTAAATGGGGAAACATCTTGGCGACCAAAGCAAGCTATGCTGACAGGGAGAGACCTCAGAGAAAGATTTTCAAATCGGGGAGAGGTCTTGGCAACCTTGCTAAGTTTCACCAGCAAATAACGATGGCTTTCGGGCAAGATTTGCTTCCTCTTGGAAAATGAAGGACTAACCTGGGGTGGCTTTTGGCATAAGTAAAACATTCTTTATAAGGTTTCCCTTGACTTTCATATGTTTCACTGACAACAATGAGGTTCCTGTTGTTAAGAAATCCAAATTGTCTTTGTGAAAAGAGAGCAAAACACAAGTGCTCGGCGAAGGATTTCTAAGTCTGCAAGAGCTTATGTCGACCGGACTAAGTCTTGCCGACTCCCTGAAGAATAAATAGACCGGGGTGTCATCGAAAGGCTATGCTGAAAATCCAAGTTATGTCGACAAAGGGGCAAAGGGTGTTCGCCCTGAGGAGGGAGCCTCGCCAGGAAGTCTTGGCGAAAGATGAAGGGTCCTGTCGACAGAGAGTGAGGGGAAAAATCCCAAGGACAAAGGTCCAGAGTCCTAGGCCCAAGAGACCCAAAGGATGTTTTGACATTTTTTGATCTCCTGTCAAGTCCCCGATGGCAAAGGAATGATTCAGGCCTGAGAGCCACGAATGCCTCTGTGAAGAACGACCGTGCGAGGATAAAGCTTCGAATCGGTCATGGGGATGCTACGTTAGTTTACCGAGCTTTCACAGACATGGGTTTTGTTCATGATGTTGTATTCTATCATTCACATGTCATTTTGATACTCACTACCCACCTTAAGCCCTAGAAATGATGAAATCAATGCTCGGGAAGGTGATCAAAAGACCAACCTTGAACACTCAATGAGGAAGGTGCAGGGATCCACTTATGATCAACAAGTGAAGGCAATAGATGAAGATCCACTCAAAGCTTTAAAGATGGCAGAATCCTGTGGCAAGCTCTGATTATTCCCTGCAACACTGTCAAGTGAAAATGACAGACTGGAATGAGCCTTTTATACCCCTAATCACCATTAATGACCCCATTAAATGCAAGTACGGCGAGACGAAGGGTTGGTGGATTTGAAAATTAGAAGTGGTGGCGGGAGACCCAGGGTCTGGCAGACGAGAGGGTGCAGGATGACGGCCGCTAGAAGATTCGACTTGGTAAATTCACTTAGTGGCAAAGGGGAGGTTGGGGCCCGTAAGGTGGGTCACCGTGAGAGGTTTTCCGTGAGAAACGGTGAAACGCTCTTGGAACCTTGGGAGTGGAACTCTGGGGTCCTGAGCCTGAGAGGCTGGATGGCCATCAAGATTTTCACAGTTTGAAGGAAATGGCAAACGGAGGTTTAGGCCCTATGGCCCGGGAGGACGCGAGCCGAATGCCGTTGGGAACGGCGGGAGCGACAGGGAAACCCAGATGGATGGGCCCCTGGGGGCCAGGGCCATTGGCAGGGGAAATCTACCAAAGAGAATCAATGAGGCATCACAACATGAAAAAATTGAAAAGGGGAAGGCACGATCAACTTATGGTGGGACTTTAAAGCAACATTGACCATCTGAGACACCAAAAAGTGGGGCACACAAAATGAGGCAGTGACAAAAATGACCCGACGAGGAGAAAGAAAAGAGGGTCCCCGTTCTGAACGGGGCGTGTGTGCTAAGGGCACAACAGGAATGATGTTTTGGCTTGGGTTAGTAGTGAGTTTTCTAGAAATTTTTATGTTTCTATAAGGTATGTTGAGCTAGTGCGGCAGAATTTTGGGAAAATTCAGGTTCCTTGGTGGAAACAAGTTTGGTATAAGTTCTCATGGCCCAAGTGCAATTTTTTCATGTGGTTGGTGGTCCACAATCGGTGCCTTACTTGGGATAATTTATGTAAACAAGGCTTTCAGAGCCCCTCAATGTGTGTGTTGTGTCATAACAGTGAAGAAACTATCTCTCATCTCTTTTTCTAGTGCTCCTTCACTAGTCATATCTAGCACTCTTGGTGGGAGGTGTGGAATCAAGCTTGTTGGTATGTTTCTTCTTTGGCTGAGTTCTTTGTTCGATGGGGCAAGGCTCCTGTCAAGACTTCTTTTCTTCATGTTGTTTGGAATCTCGACCCTTCTTTTATTATTTGGCATATGTAGTTGGAGAGGAATCATCAGATCTTTCAAGATGTGATGTTGGAGGCTCACCACTTGGGGAAAATTTTGCATTCTTTGAGGGAAACTGTTTTGACTAAATGTGACTTGTTAGAGGTTTTGGATCTTGGTGATGTTATATTCTATAACTATCTCAATACTTCTCCTCCACAAGGCTAGCTCATGAGGAATAAATGTAGACACCCTCTTTAGAAGATAAATAGGGTGGGGAGGTGGAGTCCTCCTTTATAGGCAATTCTAAAAATCAACACAGATGGGTCTTCTTGGGGAAACCCAAGTCCTGTGGGTATTGGTGGAGTTGGTAGAGATAGCTTGGGGATTGTTTAGTTTATGTTTTCTATTTATAAAGGTCATCATACTAACAATATAATTTGTAGGTGGTGGTGCATTTTCTCACCCGACAAGATTCTGAGGATGTTTGTTGGCAGTTAGCTTTGGTGGTTAACCATATTCTTAATTTGTGTGCTTCTTTGAATTTGGTTACTTTCACTCTATCCCCAGGGAGTGGAACGAAGTCACAGATTTTCTGGCCAAATGGGCTTCTAATCGCATGCAAAACTAGAATATTGTGGATAAGGGTCAATTACCTTTGGGTTTGTCTCAATAGTTTGACCACTTAGTGGATCTTGATTGGCCTATTTGAAGCCTATGCTTTGTAATTATTCTTGTTTGAGTAAATTTTAACCCTTCTTTTATTTCAAAATTGTGGTTGGTGATGACTCTTTTTATTGTTGGATTTATTATTATTCAACACTTGATAACAATGGGCAGGTCCAAAGCCTTGGGTTGGAATTGGAGAGTGGGTGTGCAGAGGATTTGATGGCACCAAATGCCAGTTCTCCAATTGTGAGGAAGGGATCTCCTGTCCAAATATGTCATTGGATTTGAAGTTATTTCGATTTAATCTAGTTTGAAAAGACTTTCATAGACAAATTTTATGTTCATAAATTAAACTTGTAAGAACTACTTTTCCATATATGATAACATAATTTGCTATATATTTTTTTCAATCAAGGCACCTTCTCCAAATTTTAGAAGAACCCATCTCGGTGAAAATGATTTTGTTTAATATTTGAAACTGTCTTAGTATGGAAAAAGGGTAGTTGCTTTGTAGTTAGTAAAAAAGAAAAAAATTACTCTTCTATAGAATAAGAAATTATTTAAATTCAAAACAAACACATAAAGATTTCATTGTGTATTTCATTCTTCTAATTTAAATGAAGGAAGGAGGAATTAGGTCAAACCATTTAAATGAATTTCATACCTTGATAAACCAATTGATCTTGGTAGGCATCAATTTGGATGATGAGATTAAAGCCATACTATTACTTTTCTTATTATCTAACAATTGGGAAAGTGTTGTGATGGTTGTCAGCACCTTAGTAGCTACCAAAAACAAGTTGCAATTTGATGATATTGTAGGTACTCTTCTTAGCAAAGACATGAGAACAAAAAATGTGTTTCTTATCCTAATAGTTTAATTGGGATCCAAAAAAAGCTTCAACATAACTTCCCTTATACCCACACATGGAATCTTGTCTATATTTTTAGCCAATTATGAGAGGCACAAAATCTAGAACTACAAGTCCAGGTTCAAAATTCATTTCTTTTGGTGCTCTATGAATTTTTCAATCATCTCATCACCTTGTATCTATTACTTCCTCATTCTACCTCAAAGGTTGCTTTTCCCCTCTTCCTTCATGCTTTGTCATTTCCTTTCCTACTAGTAAATGTGTTGGTCATTGTAAAAAGAGGAAAATCTTCTTACTGAACCACACAAAATAAGTCCTTTTAAACTAGAGACTTCTTGGTATCCATCCAAACCGTAAAACCAAACCTAATTTTACATCATTATTTCACACCCTTGAAGATCAATGATTATTGATCATCTTCTAAGTTAATGGCATGCCAAGAAATAAATGTCTCAACCCTATCTTATATGTGATCATACATCCCAAAGATCCAACCCATAGATACATATTTACCACATTTCTTTATCACTTGTTTTTTGTAGTGGAGTGTGCCCTCTATCAAGGTTTAATTAAGATAAATTTTAGATTCTTATATATATGATAATATCTAAAATTTAAATATTTAGATTAATTAAATTTTTTAAATGTTATTTTCATAAATTTATTTGTATACAAAACTATTTAATTGAATTTTTGATACAATAATTAAATAAATAGAGGTTTCCTTATTTTTTAAATAAATATCAAGAAATCACATGTTTAATAAAAAGATATATAGAAACAACATTTACGTTAATATTGAAAAGAATATGTGAAAAGAATATGTGAAAAAAATACGAGTAAGATTAATTAGGATTTATATCTTTGAAGAAATAGTTAATTAAATAGGGTTTACTACTTATCATAGCATCTCCTTGATATTTTCTTTTACCCTCTCTTCATACACGTGTTACTCATTTTTGTGTTCATATCTTTTGTGGCATTTAATTCTTCCATCTTTGATACTCTTATTTATTTTTATGTGGGGATTAGGTGTTTCATACACCTTACAAGTCTTAATATTATATTTATTTATTTAGATTTTTTAATTATTTTTTTCTATTAAGAAAATGAGGCATCTTACTTTGAGGTGGCACTTTTGACCATGTTTTGGCTATCTTAGAATTTGTACACCTATCTAATGTCATCATGCTATGTAAGAGCATCCAATGGCATTGTAAGCTGTGAAGGTTTCTTATGATAGATTCCATGATGCATGTAAGAGTATGGTTATAGAGAGTTACAAAGTGGATTAAGAATATTGACCCACTTATGACGTATGTTATGACACATTGTTGAGAATCATTTAATAGAGATAATGAGGTCAAAATAGGGTTGGATCATGAGAATTTTACCATGGTATTTTGAGACCTTATTTAGGCCCATGATAATTAATATTAGTAATTTGTAGGCCTCAAATCTATTTATTCAGGGCTTGAGGTGGAGGCATAAAGGAGATTTTACTATAGAATTATGCTAATTTATTTTACATAGTTGTAGATGCACATCTTTAATTGTTTCAGAAGTGCACTATCCATAGCTCTCTTTACTATGACAAGAAAATATTATACGCATGTTTCAATCTAAAGAGTCATGTTTTTCCATCCAAAGCTCAAGATCTTAGTTGGCATTATCACTTTGAATTATTCTTTTAACTTATGAAAAATTATATGTAAACATTGTTTTAAAAGATTTAATTTAACATATATATGTTTTTAGGCATATGAAAAATTTAGTCGGCAATACACCAATGGAAAATTGGAAAATTAACCACATTATTATTTTTTATTATTATTAACAATTTTTTCTTTTTATAAGTAAGTAAGGTAATTGTATTGATTTTCAAAAAAAAATTACAATGTTCGGCCCAAACTAGGCTGCCGAAAAAAATCACCAAACCCCATGATCAACAAAAATCCCCAAACCCTAATCACCATACATTTTGTTAAGCAAAGATTTTGAAATCCCTTTCCTAGGACGAGTCTTCAATGGGTATCATGCAAAATTTCTTTTTCAAGAACTCTGCTCCTACAAATGCCTAAACTCCATGAGCTCCAAACCAGCAACATCCAGGATGAAGGGATAATAATGAACCAGGGCATCTGGGTCATCCAGTAGGTGCACGTCCAGTGGACGAGGGATACCCTTGCCAAGCCTAGCCACAACCAAGGCTATGTCTAATCTAACCAACATATCTTTGTGGAAAAGGCCCCACATGATCACTCATGCATCCATTTTTGAGACTCCAACGTCAAGCAAACCAACCAACACCCTAGAGGAGATGTCTAAATCCAAGCGATATTCTTCGGTGTCCTCCATGAAAGCTCTCCAAGCCAAACATTTCATGGTGAAAAATGCCAAGTAATGTGGATGTTGAATGATATGATGAAGCTGAAGGGAGGAGATGGGTCCTTCAAACACTATCTACAGTTTGGAGCTTTTTAGCTCCACAAGCGTCACCAACCCATGGATCTCCAGTTCTTCTATAGAGACAAAAGGAATGAATCTGCTCATCACTCACATATACAACAAAAACCCAACCACTACAAACAAAATGAATAGGATGAAGCCACCAAGCAGTAATAAAGATTTTGGTGTTCGTACTAGTCCTCCAACTTATGCAAACTATCCATCAACTTTTAGAAGACCATCATTTCATCGGTGACATATAATGGTGAGAGAAAATGCCTAGAAAGTTCTTACGGGTTTATTGCCACCTCATCTCAGAACCAACTTATGCAACCCCCCAGCCACCCACATCAACACTTCAAGGAGTGTAGTGGCGCAAACCCTGCCACGCACCTAGAACCATATTTTTAATTAATTAATATATTAAATATTAATTTATTATATAAATCATTTGTTCTTGTTTTTTAATATTTTAAGTAAAGCTGGGGTTTTCTAAAGATTCAAAACTTTTGGAAATAAAATTTTAAATGTAAAATTAGTAAATAATGACAAATATTACTTTTTTATACTTATTCATATTATATGAATATTTATATACTATATTAAATTAGAGATATTTTATTATTTTATTCTAGTATTTAAACTTTGAATATTTTTTTATGAAATTTCAAATAAGCATTATTTATGTTTACTTTGGCATGATCATTTAATTTCAATTTTGTTCAAAGAATATTAATAAGAAACCTAAAAGATTAAAACATTGAAGACTTTAAGAAATATTCTTTAAACTAGGAAATCAGGTTTACAACATTTTTTTTTTGTTGGAAAGCTTTCACAACAATAGTCAATGTGATGGAGCAAATTACAAATAGTAAAGTAGAAATATATAGGCCTCTTGGATGCTTGAGTTAACTTAGTATAATTGAAACATAGGTGTAATTGATGAGGTAGTGGTGGCACTTGTGCACCTCAAGTGAAGGTGTAGCTATGTCAT
>VDFB02393048.1:0-17589 GCA_007258455.2 Sequoia sempervirens | reverse complement strand
GCAGGGAAAAGACAACAAAGGGAACGAGAGTAGAATCAGAACCAAAACTAGACCTGGAACCTTTACAAAGTTTCGAGTTCAATTCCAATTCTGATTCCACTCCCGACAAAGGAACAAACACCGACACAAGAAAACGAGGAAAGGAAAACAAAAAGGAAGCATGACTGGAACGAAACTGATCCCAAACAAGACACACACAGTGACAAAAACACAACAAAGACCAACGGGAGTGGGATTGGAACCAAGACAGATCCAGAACTTTTTGCAAAGTTCCAAATTCAGTACCAATTCCGCTTCCACTTCCGCCAAGAGGAAAAGAAACCACAAGCAAACAAAAGACAACTCAAGGGAGAAACAAACCCGAGAGTGCAAGGCGAAACAAGCAGACAAAGAAAATGAACAAGACAAGAATGGGGCTGGGACCATAACCAAATCCGGACTCAGAACCTTCACAAAGTTCTAAGTCCAGTTTCCATTCTAGCTTCGCTTCCGCCAAACAAAAGGAACAAGGACTTAGGAGGAAAAAGAACAACTCCTAAGGCTCGAACAAAAACAGCAAGGACAAACAAACACAAGGGTGACCCATTTTCACCAAAAACAAAATGGGGTGGTTATGCAAGGCATAACACTTTCCATCTCTTTTTATGCATTGTATCATCATAAATTATCACCCTTGACAATTTCACTCTATGTTTTTCCCCCCTTAATTTACTAGACCTAATTAAGCACCTAATTTCCTAAATTATACATTCTATAGTCCATTTCACTAGTAGAATATGGCAAATAAATGACTACGTGACTAAAACTTTTAGTCACAACAACTAAAAATGACTAAATTCTACTAAATTTTTGCAACATAGTTGTAAGTGACTAATTTGATCATCGTGTAAAAAAAAACTAAATAATTAGTCACAAAAATAAAATTACTAGTATTATAAATATAGAATTACTAGTATATATACAAAAACATGCCACTTGTATGCAAATTATTGCATAAAGGATAACCTAGTTAAATCAAGCCTAAAAATAAGAGGAAAATTGTAAGGTTTAAAATTTTCCCCATTATAATAACCAAAATATTTTTTTATTATGAAAATATCGAATACAAATATGATCATAAAGGGTTGTGATAATATTAGATGTCAAACATTTGGGGTTTGTCGATTCCACTAGCTTTATGATATTAAAAAATGAAAACAAATTCAATCTCTATTTTTATCAACAATGTAAATGTGGTAAGACTCATGATAAAAATATTTAAAAATTGAATATTTGTATAGCGTTTATAACATATAAAATAAAATTCATATTTTGAAGGTTTGTAGAGTGTTTTCAATGTTACAAAATATACATATGAAATAAAATATTTGAAGATTTGTATAGTGTTTATAGCATATAAAATAAAACTCATATTTTAAAGGTTTCTAGAGTGTTTTCAATGTTTGCAATAGAATGAAAACATGTCCATGATGCAATTGAGGTGGTGCTTGGTTATGACTGGATGGATCTCCATGTTACAAATCTCCCACATGAGGTTTCCTTCCTCTTTGTTTCTAATCTAATGGATGTTTTATGGTGTGTTGAGATGGTAAAATTCCTTGTAGGCACATATATACTCCCACACATTTGTCCACTCTCCTCCTTGCAGCCTGCTTTGGAGAATTATGGCATTCTTCAAGGCTCGAATACGGTGGGAGGTATTTTCTATAGACAACAATTACTTTCTGATAAGCTCTTTTCTTCTTTACTCTACTCTATGGCACATGGCTTATTGGGTGAATGCCCACAAGAATTCAATTTTCGACTTCTCAGACTTTGGGCTCAATATGGCAATTCAATTTGTGATTCAATACATGATCTCTACAACGCAGTTTGCTTGCTTATAAGACACGCTCTCTTTGAGCCCCATGATGATCCTTTCTTTCTACCACCTACAGACTTGGCTTCATCTAAGGAAAGTGCTTCTTGATAGTCTTCTTTACTCTGGGCATCATGCTTATCTTTTTTGAATTTTGGCCTCAGCCCTTTTCCTTTCGAGCCTTTTGGTTTTGCTCGCTCAATTTCTTGATATTTTGTTTGAGTTATTGGCCTTTCTTGGCTTCATCCTTATTTTTTTGTAGGTTTTTTTGTCTCTTGGGTTTTTTGGTTGCAGGTCTCTTTTCAGATTCAAAATGGCTCTCTCTTTTTTACCTATCAATGTGCAGGCCTTCATATAGTTTGCTTCATTTTTTTTTTTGGGCTTGCATGCCTCTTTTTCCCTATGGGCTTTTGTTGCAACTCTCTTGTATTTGGCTCTGGTTCCCTCTAGTTCTTCCTGAATTTTATTTAGGCTAACCAAGTGTCTTGGTCCCTGTATGGAATTTGTATCCTACCCTTGATCTTTGTAAACACTCTTTTCATTATTATTAATAAATATTTTCAGTGGCTATGCCCCTTTTATTTTTTAAAAAAACATTATAAAATATACTTTAAATATAGTTATTGATTAACCTTTCATAAGTACCTATAAGTGTTGTTTTATTCACTTCTTCAATGGGTTTTTGTATTAATAATCAAATGTAGGCCCAAGCCATTCTCGTTGCACTTGAGAAATATTATGAGTTGGGTTGGAAGAAGGTTATTTGTAAAATGAATTCTTTGATCCTTGTTTCTCTTTTGAACAAAGAGAAGTTGCATGAGCCTTTTTGGTGGTTTGCATCTCTTGCTAAGTAGATTCTCTGTCTCACCTCAAATTTTGATTCCATTTTATTTGTTCATGTTCATAAAGAATAGAATGTTAATGAAAATTGCTTAGCTAAATGGGCCTTTGATGTTGATTGCGACTAGAATGTCATTGATAAACCTAGACAACTTATTTAGCTCATTCATAATGTTTGGGCTTAACTCTCCTTACTTGTAGTTCTTGGAGAATGTGAGTTTTGTTTGGATCACTAATTCTTTTAATTCTTGGGGATGGTGGAATAATGGAAATCCCCTTTGTATTTTTCTTTTGATCTTATTAATGACTATTGCTATTTGGAAACCTTTATGTTGTAATTTGTTTTAAATTCCCTTATAATATGATTTTATTTTTTACCTAAAATAATCTTATGTAATCAAATCATACTTTTTTTTATTGATTGAAATTTTGAGATCACTATTAGAAACGTAATTCCTACCCCTTTTCTTCACACATAAAATTATCAAATTATAAAATTTTATACTGATTAAAGTTTTGAGATCACAATCAAAGACCTTATTTCCATAAATTAAAAAATTCGAATAGTTATCTTGAAAACTATAACAACTTACCACTACACAACACTTACGTACACTCCAAATTATATTTTTAAACATCCTCTAATTATGTATAAGGGGTTAGACCATGATCCCTTGTTCCCACCCTTTTAAGCAATCTCATTTCCACATATTTTTACGCCAAAGGCATCCCCACGCTGAGCTTTTCCAACCCCCTTTTTATGCCGAACCATGTAGATTGACCTATAAACCATGCAAAATGAATCTTAGCCATTCATCATTTTTGTCCATTCTCTTGGTCACTTACATGATTTTTTTCCACTTTCCCCATTATTGTTGCTTTTCGCTCCTCCAAACTCTTCATCCCTGGTATTAACTTTTCAATTCTCCAAATTGGCGAGTTGCAACCTGAAAAATAAGGTTTTGTCGAGGGCTTCATACTTTTATTGCAATCTCTACCTATTTTTTATCATCAATGAAAACATGACACAATTTTTGTAGAATTTTTAGGTAATTCACTTGCCATGGTTTTAGTGAATTTAAATTTTTGGAATCTTTGCATTACTAGATCATTTTTTTATGTTTTATTTCATTTTAACACTATTATGTTGCTATATGTTAAATGAAGGTATTGGATCTCTAGAAAGTTGTCTCATGCTAGGAAAAATAACTTACAAGCAGTTGAAACATTCCTCACCCCATGCCTGAAAACAAAATTTAACTTGCAACCAATATTTTCATTTAAAAGCTTGCAATTTTTTTCCCTTGAACTCAAGAATCGAGTAGCGCTAAAACCCTAATATTTTCAGATGCTTAATTAAGTGTGCATACAAAACTTGGGTGCATCGACATGTATTATCCCCTCTTTTTTAGGGTTTGGTTTTGTTAGGGTTTGAAATCCAATGGTTTGAAATTTTATAGTTTGAAATTCTATAATTTGATTTTTTCTTAGTGTGAGCTTGTACCCTTCAGAATGAATGATGGACTTGAGTTTCCTGCAATGACCACATTTCAATTAACCAGAGAGCTCATGCCTACCCTAGAATATGCTTGTTCAATCATTCAAACCCTTTTCCTCATTGCTTTGCAACACTACCTTTTTGGATTGTTTTATTGTTGTCCTTGTCTTGAAAATGTATATCACCAAACAATAGAAAATATACACTGTATTCACATCATGTTTAATCAAGTAAGTATGAAAAAATTCAGCAATTTCAAGTAGCAAGCAAAAAAATGGAATGGTTTTTGTGATGTTGAAGTTCTTGTCTTTTTGTCACCACTTCCAATATGTTGCTTGTCTTAAACAAGTATGTTATAATTTCCAACTTGTTTTGTGCTAAATGTTTTCTATTACCATTTGTTTATGTGCTGAAATTTAAAACAAATTGCATTTCTAATTTCCATTTGTTGATTTTTTCTCCTTCTTTTGGATTGTTTTTAATAGCATGTAAGGTAATCTTGAAACAAGATCTTAAAGATTTGTGAATATGAGGCACATTCTTTCATAATTTTAAACATAGGGTATGTTCTTTAAGATCACATTCATAAAATTTGTAATATGGAAATATGGAATACAGTTAACAATTAATGAGGTAAGTTTGAAATACATTACTAAAGATTTGTGAACATTTGAATTAAAATGGGTGATACTCTTTAATCTTTATAAATGTAGGTCCATTTTTAAGATTTCAAACACTTGTCATATCCTTTAAGACTTCTAAAGGAGGGCTACATTTTTAGGATTTTTATATTTAGATTGGGCTAAAATGTACCTTAATTGTTAGATCACATCCTTACCACATGTACGAGCTGGAGTTGTTGGGGGGATTTATTGCAATGAAAGAAATTTTAACTTGGGTTAGTCCTGCAATCAGGACATGATCATTAGAATTGACTAGGCTCCAACAACTTGTATATGCTTGGTGCTGGACATTTTCTTTAAAATTGAGTCTCCTAATATGGTTCGGCATTTGAATCTCCAGTATCACCATCTCACAATCAAAATAAAAAACAAGAAAGGAAATTAAACCTAAAGATATGAGCTTGATAAGCTATATGCATAAGTGATTAAGTTGTGGTTCATTTGGATTTATATAGTGTTATGTATATAGATAAGATGAGATTTTATTAAATGGCATGCAACATGAACTAGTTGACCAACATCAATTTAATGTTTATCTTGATTCATTACATTGTGGCTTATGTAGCTTGTTGAACCTAATTTAGATTTCTCCCATACCCATTTGCATATAGAGCTAGGCCCAAATTCATAAGACTGTTTCAAGCTTCCTCCATACATCAATACCTTAGAGACCCAAATTCAAAAGACTACTTCCAATAAAGTTTTATATTTTGGCTCAAAACCCACACTTATTGTTCTATCACGACAGCAGATAATAGGGGTTTAGTACTTTTCTATTAACTAGTAAAGGTCATTTCATCCTTGGTAAAGAGGGAGGGTTATTGCATGTAGATTATTAAGCTTATGTTACATATAGCCAAATGTATTTTGCTTTGGCATTGGAAGCTATATGATGTTTTCATCTGGTATGATTCAACAAGGGTTGACATATAATAGCTGTTTTACAAAGACAAATAAGAACTATTTGACAAAAGCATCTTATTTCATTTTTTTATGGTCTCATTCAGCAATGCTTAGAAACTATATTGGCATTTTTATGACATTGTGAACTTCGATGAGTTGCTTTTGAATTGGATGTACTAGTCATGTTCTCAAAAAATTATTTCCAGTTTAGAGTGGTTTCTTTTCTTATTAATATTTTTGGCTTTAGAGTCTATTTATGACCCATTCTTGATTCATTGTTGGGCAGATGTCAATCTACAATATCTATGGATTTCTTCAACTCCAAATCTCTTATGTAATCATTCTTTACTGAATTGACAATTAAAACACAATTCAAAGAAAAAATTTCTACTGTGAAGGGTGAGAGAATCTCCTTAAAATGAAAGAGAAATTCACATGTTTGTGGAATTGGTTTTTCAAATCCCAAGCTTCCCTCTCTTCCTTTTTTTTGTACTCTAGACCATGTGATTGGACAAATTGGAATCAAGGATAATTATGTCATAAGGAATTTTGCACAAATAAACAATGTGCATCCTTTACTAAATTCCTCTTCTACAAAATCTATTCCAGCAATTAGATCACATGAAAGTACCTTTGCAATGATGGAACAAGGCAGGGAAGAGTATCAAAACTTAATAGGAAATGCAATGATTAAATTAGACCAGTTAGTTATTATTTGAAGATGTTGCAGTAGAAGAATACAGGGAGAGTACAAGGAGAAAGAAAATTGGTCTTGCAAATAAAAGAAAGGTACCTTGGAACAAGGGTTGAAAGCACATGCCTGGTAATTAAAAGAGATTTGGCTATGGCTCATTTTTTTTATATTACGTTTTGAAATTACAAGTTCTAGGGATCAATTTTTTTTTAATGACATATAGAGACTGTTGCCCTAATATGGGAGAGAACTACATAGGCTATGCAAGATCCTGAGGTAACATTATTGAAGAACTTAATTTTTTAAGGAATTTGAAACCCATGATTGCAATGTTAACATGCAAGAAAATATGATTGATTTTTCTTAAAGCTAATTACTAGCATCTTTGTGCTTGCCAATTTTAGTTGCTCTTGGATTTGTAGATTAAAAATAAATTGGGACAACCTCGTCTGCCTCTCAGGTAAGTATTGATCTTCATTTATGAGTAAATTCTAGTAGAAATACATTATTGATTTTTGTCTCATTTATTACTAGACTTGGATAGTTTGCAAGAAATCTCGATGACAAAGATACTAAATGGTTCTAGGATGATGCATTAAATAGCGTTGAAACAAATAAAAGGTAGTTGAGATTCTCTTTCTTATTTGGTTATTTAATATAGGCATTAATATCAAGTTCAAATAAATGGCATTCCATGTGGATAAAAGCTCTTAACTATTAGGACAGCCTTAGGAGACTAACATTTTCGTTATGGTGGATGTCAAAACCTGCAACCTTGTGCTTGCATTGGCAACAAAATTGACCTGCATTAAAATTAGATTTAAGTAAATTCTATTCTATTTGGAAAAAAGTTGTGAACAATTAGATCATCCTTTGGATACCAACAATTTCACTATGAGAGATGTTGGAACTTGCAACCTAATGTTTGCATTAGTTACCACCTTTACGTGAATTAAAATCGGGTTTAAATAACTGATATTCCATGTGGACAAAATTTGTGAACAATTAGGACATCCATAGGAGATAAACACTTTCACTATGGGAGATGTCAGAACTTGCAACCTTTTTCTTGCATCAGTGACAATCTTGAATTGCATAACACATTGCGTTAATAAGCCCTCATTGGTATGGTTAGATTTGGTAGCTTAAATCAGTGCTATATAAATAATTTATCCAATAATTGTGATGAAGCTATGGTAGGTAAGCTGAAATCATAGTTCAATATATGCAACGGATGATGTACTTGATTCTTATTTTTGTTATTTATACATGGTGAATACTTTTTGTGAATATACACACCTTTATAATTCATTGTTTAGTTTGATTATTTATTTTATTTTCTTCTATATTTCTATTATTACTAATTAGTAGTAGTATTTAATGTTTGGTATCTAACATACAATCCCACTTGAGTTACTACAATCTTGAATTAGAGATGGAAATACTATTTGATCTCACCATCATAAGGATATTATAATTTTTAGTTTTAATCTTAGTAACCAGATACGAGTTCAAGCACAAATTTTGACAAGAACAAAAATAACAAAAAATTTACAGATTTTTGAAAAAGAAAAGAATCCATTATAGTTTTGAAAACTAAAAATATACTACATGTTGGTTTCGCTCTCTTCCTTTTAGATGACTAAAATTCTCTTGGGTAGGTTAGTTTAATTCAAAATAGAGATCTACTGTCATACCTCTCGGTGTTGTCCCACTTAATTTGGCGAACAATGTTGGAAAGGCCCTTTTGTTTGGGATCCAATTTTCTCTTGCCCTACAACACATAAGTTTGTAAACCAATAATAAAAAAATTATTTCATGATTTATAGTATTTTGAAGATTTTTTAACTTTGTGTTGTCTTTTGGTCATGTAATATGAGTCAACCCATATCTTTTCCTATCAATTGAATCAGTGTTGTAGAAAAACATTTGTTATGATGTATTTGGCATCAAGGAGGTCTCAATGATGTTGTAGTCCATGGGATGCAATCTTCCAAAGCTTCGTTATTTGTGTTTTCTAATAGTAAAGGATTATTTCAAAGCTCACATATCACATCTTTCTATGAAGTTAGCTTTTATGTGTTTCACTCACTTTGGATGTTCATAACATTTAGTTATGTTGGTTATCGTTATTGAAATTTCAAGGTTAGATCTACCTATTTTGTGGATGTTTATCATAAATTTTAATACCACATAATAAGGATATAAGAAATTATGTGCCTATGCTTCCATGCTCCTTTCCTTTTTCCTCTCACCTCTTGGATCGCCTCTTGGAAAGAAAACATAATCATTCTCCTTAATTTTGAAAGAAGATATAAGATACATTTTGTTCCCTCCTCCATCAATCCAAGAAAATACAAAAATACAATTGTCCTCTCATGCCCATTTTCCAAACCAATACAACCTATTATTTATAGATTCCATGTGTACAATAGAGATCTCCTAGGCCCAAGAAGAAATTCCATCAACATAGGAAGTTGTCTTCATAGAGTTGAGAGTGTGTTGTAAGGAGGAACTATGTACGGATTGAGAATCTGAAGAGTTTCATGATTATGAATCTTACAAACAACCTTCTATTTGGTAGCACTCCAAGGAAACTCTGGGAGTTAAAGAAGCTTAAAATCCTGGATATGAGTGGAAACAATTTGTATTGTGAGATTGAACCTAGCATTGGTCTTGGAGATATTTGAGACCTTTCTCTAGGTAAAAATATTCTATTAGGGAGATTGGTAACTAGTTTGGGATTGCTTTCTTGTTTAAAGATGCTAGAGCTGGGATTAAAAAAAAATAGGGAAAGCATTCTTCTAGGTCTTGTTACTATCTAAGATCCAACACATGGACCTTCATGGCAATAATTTGTCTTCATCCATTCAATCGCTACTACAAAACCTCAATGAAAAGTGTATACTACAATGAAAAGAGTTAGAAAACTAATGCTATTCTCTATTGTAAAGTACCATGCAACCTTATATATAAGCTTTCGACATTATGAATTCACGTTATATCTTCTCTTAATCCAAGTTATTTGGTTTACCTGACTTCTACTTAACATCTTCACTCCCAAACTTTGTAACAAGTGTTAAATGTGACTATGGTCCACTAGTTACACAACCAAGGCCTCAAAATGTATTCTCTAATTATAATCAAAGGACTTATGCTCTTTATTCAAGTAAATAAACTTGAAGGGAAACACCACCAAGTGGTTTTTTTGACACCTACATGACTAAAAATAGCAGCAAACTATTGTGGTTGAATCCAAAACTTCTTTTAGAAATAAAGATGTCAGGAAGATGACCCCTCACTACTTTGCCTAGGAGTGTTGGGTTTTTATTCTAATGTTTATGTAAGTCAGACTGTTGTTTCATTTTTCATTAAGCAAGTCTTACTTCTCCTTTCTTAACACAAGGTTGATGTTTACAAAGAGTTTTGAGTAATAATTTGATAGCCTTCTCTTGAGGAGCTTCATAGATGATAGTTACCTAGAAGTAGCATGTTTGGAAGAGCCTCATCCTGTAATTAAGAGTGAATAAAGTGTTAAAAAGCATATATCTCTACATGGGTTGATGCTAGCATAGTTAACATTTCTGTAGCATAGGGTCCTACTATGGTTTTTCTTTTGAATAAAGCTATTTTTTTATGGAAAAGAGAATGGGAATTGAAGGTCTTGATAAGATCCAAGCATGTTTTTCTTTAATCTATGTGTGTTTCCATTCGGTATTTATTTTTTAATGTTCACAAATCACATTTATTATATTTATGAAAAAACTTAGACCTTTCAGACTATTTAGTGGAAGTCGTATAAATGTAACATATCATTACAATGTTTTTGGTAGACTTACATTATTAGTTTGGTTTGCATGGTTGAAAGTTATGTTTCATACTCTTAATATGTTATCAACTCTGAGCATTGATCAATTTTGATTAGTGTTATCAAAGATATCTATTCTATTTAAGCTTTTTAAGCATAAACAATAATTTTTCTATTTGGGATGGTGGTTTCAAACTGCTTTAGACTATAGCTAATTAGATTAAACAACACTTGTTTTTATGCTAGGTTTTTCAACAATCCTTTTGTTTGCAGGTCCAAGTTATACAACAGATCAATCATGATGGTGATGTCAATAGAGCCTGGAATATCCCACAAAATCCTTTCATTATTGCTACTAAAATAGTTAGTGCAGAAGTTTATATGCTTGATTACATAAAACATCCATCAAAGCCACCTCAAGATGGTGGTTGTAATCCTAATATTAGATTGAGATATCATAATATATAAGGGTATGGTTTCTCATGGATCCCTTTTAAGCATAGATATCTATTGAGTGGTTCAAATGATGCACAAATATGTTTGTGGGACATTAACTCACCTGCCAAAAATAAAGTGCTTGAGGCTCAACAAATATTTAAGATGAGCTATTTTAGTTGCTACCTTTCATAGTAAATTTGGTTTTTATCACATTGCTATTTAGTATTTGGATGTAAGATAAGCTTCAGGCCTTTACATTCCTAGCATTTATTTCGTGTCAATTAAATTTTTTCAAGCATTTGTAATTTTAATTTGTTTTAGAATTGCAACTTTTCTCACTGTCAGATAATGTCGGCTTAGTGAAGAATGCTTTGTCAACACCATTTCATGATATAATTACAATGCAAGTACATGATAGTGTAGTTGAAGATGTGTGGTATTTAAGGCACGAGTATCTATTTGGTTTTGTTGGAGATGATCGCAATTTTCTAAAATGGGACTTGTGTACATCTGGTGCTAATAAGTTAGCACAATCAGTAGCAAGTCGTCAAAATGAGGTAAGTCATATGTGGAATGAAGCTTTCTGAACAATTAATATCTTCAATTCTCCCCAAAATTTTCTTTCCATGCATTTTATTGGAGTTTCAACATGTGCTTGCCATTTTTTGTCCCATTAGTATGCTTACTTCTTTTTCCAAATAGTTGTGGGTTCTATTGGGGCTCACTTACTTTTAGTAAAAATTCTATTACAAGTTGCTTTATTTGTTCTTTCTATACATATATAACAATATAAGCTATTACATATAATCAAACACAAAAAGATCCAAACTATACATCTAGCAAAGAAATATAAACAACACAAGACTAATCTGCAAGCATAACACCTGATTCAACAAAATCTTTCTAATCTCCTTGAATTACCCCCTCTATAGAAGTGAAACTACTGGATATTTCCAGATTTATATTTCTCACATCACTCTTTAAGTTTTTCACCACCATTACTACATCACTGCAGAATGCTTTCACACTAGAAAATTTATGTTTTGTTTCTGCCATTCCCCTTGAAATTCTTCCACCTTTAGTTGCAAGGCTCCCACTTTGTTTTTCAGCTCTTCATTCTCCTCCTATTTCTAAATTGATGAACAACCGCTTATTATCCTTGAACAATGCATGAAAAATTCATCCTTTAACTGCTACAACTCTCACCAAACCTTCAAATTTTAATCAAACTTGGCTACCATTGTTGCATGTGAGGTCTCGTAGCTTCTTCTCCCAGGATTTTCTTGATGAAGAACAAAGATTGCATCCAAAATATTGAATAACTTTCCCAAACAAGCATCACTGACTTCCTTTGTTTGTGCTACTTTTCCTTTTCTTGACCACTTTTCAATGTGATCTCCTCTAAAAATTTATCAACATGATGTAATGCCAAATGTCATACATTTGAGCCTATTTTAAAGACAAATGGTAAGCTATAAAGTTTATCCTATTGGCACACAATCTCATTTGTGTTGTGTAAAGATCTTTTCATGTTGAATATTTTGCTACATTCACTGAATTACTCCATCATCTCATAACATAATAATCTTTCCTTTATACCTTGAATTGATATCATTAAGTTGGTGAACAAATTGATGGTTACAGGGGTGGTAAAGGTTGGCTAAAACTATGTAGAATCAAATCTTCTATATACCATTCTAAGAAAATTGAACTATGGTTGTGAAAGAGAGTTGTTCTATCACTTCATTTCCAAATCTATCTGCAAGTTTATTGCTTTCCTTAAACTCAGCCTTTTAGCATCTGCACTTCTTATAGAATGTAATTTAACTTCCAATATAACTTGTCATTTAATATAACCATGTATAACCACCTGTGAGTTAGTGTCTTCTAAACACTTGCAACCCAGCCCTTTGGCCATCTACATACCTTGAATAAAGTTTCTTTTTTTTAATTATTTTTCTTGTTTACTAGGTATAAGAAACAACCCTTGACAGCCATCCCTTCGATACAACTATTTATAATAACTTGTGAGTCACCTTCTACTTCTAAGCACTTACAACCCAACCTTTTGGTTGTCTGCATGTTTTCTAATAAAGTTAAAACTTCCACTTCATTTTTCATCTTGCTTCCTAAGAATAATGAATTGTCCTCAACAAACTTCCCATTCTCATCCCTCAAAACCACTACTACACCTACCAACCCTATATTTCCCTTAGTTTCTTCATAAAAAATTAGTTTCAAGTTGCCCTCCTTATGTGGTCTCCATTTTCCCTCTTTCAATTTAATTTTTCTCTATTAACCCTTTAATGGGGAATATGTTGTCATTTTATGATACAACTTTTTTTTTAATGTAATGTGGAATACACATTAGATTGAGACAGGGGTTGAGACATTTTTTTGCATATTTTGATTCCATGGCAGGTCCATTTCTTATACATTCAATTACAAGAATCAGTTGTGTTCTTGATAGTATTTACTTTTAATTTTTATATTGAAAAATTCAGTTTCATGCCCTATGTGTTATTGTGTTCCTTACTTATTAAACTACACTTTATTGAGAGTTTGTATTGAGAGTGGTTTAAAAAGAAGAAAGAAAAGGATTTGAGAACAAGAGAGTTAGGAAAGACAAGTTGCACAAGAAAATAGAAATGGAGAGAGGTGTTAGGAAGAAAAGAAGACAAAGAAGCATATATATATAGTAGTACTCGGGATATTCATTGGTGTCCCAAATGTGAAGGGGCTAACAGTCATATGGATTTGCTAGTAAAAGTGCTAGTATTAAGCTTATGGAAAAATGTGTATTTATGTGATTTTTCATCTACATTTTGGATCAATCTATGATTCATCATCAAGATGAAGAGATAAAATGAAAAAAAAAAATAAGTTAAGGTTTTTTACGCAAGAATTTGCTTGGCTTTGTTTGTGAAAAAAAAAGATTTTTTTTTTCCATAAAGAAGTTGAATCCTTACCTGTTGAGGCACAAACTCATATGTTGGTGTTTCTAGCATTTTTAGGAATGGAATTTCTTTGCAATCCTATTGTTAGATTGATATAAATAACCAATCATGATCATTTTTGTAACACCCCTGAGAGCCTCTCCTACAAAACCAACAACATCAAAAAGGATATCCACAGTTTCCTCAAATGAACATCTCAGCATTGGCCCTATATCATTACGATTGATACCATGTCAAGTAATAGCCATCAAAAGACCTCAATATGTCATTGTGTCACATAGAATAGCTAAATTCCTATAGTTCACATATGACCCATCAAAAGATATCACAACTCGAAGCTCATCCAGAAGAGTTTTTCTCAAAGCCTCTATTCTAAGTACTTCAATAACCTCAATCAAGTGATTACTTGTCCTTGTAGCATTCACATCTTCATGACACATGACTGCTAACTTATTGACACCTTTTGTATCTAACATTCATTTTGTATCAAATAGCGAGAAGTTAATTTTTGTTTAATATGTCAGGTGCATGGTTTTAGGTTTCCTATCGTTATTTTCTAGTTTCTTATAAATATTTATTGAATGTTTATCTGTGTTATCAAATGTTTTATATCTCGATATAATGTGTATTTTTTTTTTTTTTGCATAAATGTATTGATAAAATCCAAGAAGGGGATAAAGTTGGGGTGTTGGATCCGTTTGATGGTGCTACTATGGGCATTTGGTGGATTCACTCACTATCTATTGTACATGGAGTCAAATTGAAAGGAAAAAGAGATGCAAATGTAAATATTTTGAAGGTCACAAGTAACATACCCCTTGCTTATGAAGAAAAAATAGGTGGAGTTGTTCATCTAAAAGAGAAAGAAGGAACCTTCACACGGTGGCCACTAAAATATTTGCAAAAAATGACATAGTTGATGTTTATCATGTACTAGTTGTTAGACAGCTTGGCCCGCTACTTTATGCAGTAGTTTGAATGTGTTATTCAAGGATCTTTATCATGGTGTATTTGCAAGAGTTGGAAACTCTTAGACTTTGACATTTTTTATTATATATATATATGAACATCTTACACTTCATCAAAATTGCATTATATTTTTTATTGTAGGTTACCTTTTTATCAAGATGTTGAATCAATCTTTTAACTTCTAGTATGTTGTAGCTTGTTCATATATGTAATATTTTTATTTCCTTTTATGTTTTAATTCAAGTTTAATGATATGTTTATTTTTGTATTTTTATTTATTTTTTGTTGAATAAGACAAATGAGAGGGGGGTGAATTAGTTGTAACAAAATTAAACCTTTAAATCTTTCACTGGAACTAATCCTTAACACTACTTAAATGATTAAACATTAAGTGCAAGTGCAAAAAATGAAAACCATCACACAAACACAACAACAACAAATTTATGTAGAAAACAAAATAAGGGAAAAACCATGGTGAGGATTAACTCATACTATAGAGAATATCAAAACTGATTACAAAGGCTCACTACCTAAGAAACAAGACTCACTACCAAAACAAGGACTCACTATCCAACAAGGCTAACAACCCAGAGGGCTCACTGCCACAAAGATATAAAGAAGATAGAAAAGATGTGTTATAGAGAGAAGACAATCTCAATGCAACAGAGAAATCCACCACAAATCTCTCAACCTATTGCAAACATGCATGAATGATAGATTACACCTTCAGCTCACTGCATCTAGAAACTCAGCATTTAGGCTTCGCACTAATTTACCACACTCGCATCACACACACTCACTAATTCGCATTAATCTCGCATCTATTTGCTCTATTTCTTTGCACTCATCTCTCTTTGTACACCATTTCACTACTAACTCATCTTGCATTTTGTAATGTCATAAAATTGCACCCCTTGCAATTTCACATACATTTTGGTATCTACTTTGGTGTCCACTCTCTTAGCATTTGTGTAGGCTCATTTTAGCCCCTGCATCAGCCGTTGTCCCTCTCAGGATGCTCAAAACCCCTTTTCAATAGCTTCCCTTGCATGTCAGCTTTGTGTCAAACTTTATGCTTTTTCTATTCTCATCATTTTGTAGCGAGATGTGTTTAGACACTAGCATGTCACGTAGACATCTGTGCATTGCGCTAGTGTCCTGTGATGTTTCAATGTTCAAATGGTCATTTCTGAGCATGCTTGCCACTTTTCACTTACCTCTGTCGGTGGTAACGGACCAGGACACCTTGTAACGGCTAAGGAAGCTTCTTTTCCCTCATATTCTCTCTTTTTAATCCATTCTTTCAATTCATTTGTCTCTCTAGAGCTTTCTCTCTTGCGTACACTCTCCTTTCCCTCTTTACTCTCTTGCTTGCACAAATCTCTCACTTGTTACAATAGCTTTAAGAACTCTTAAGCTTTTACAACACTCTTTGCAACTCTCTTGGCTCTTGCATCTTTCTTTGCTCTCTTTTTGGCTTCCTTAAGCCTTACAGGTGATATCTCCCTTATCTTGTGCTTGCGAGCATCTTGGGATTTCTCACATCCCCTATCAATTGCATCTCTATCTCATGATACAGGTTCTCCTCCTTGAGTAGGGATTGCTTTTATCACTTCATATTTGCTTACTTTTCTCACCTCACTCATCTATCTGGTTGTTCATGGAGGTGTGAACACAAAAATAGGGGTTTGACTGAGGAAAACCCCTATATAGCCTCAATAATTTCTCCAAATCTTATGCATGCAGGTATCGAAGATATCTACTAGCTAGAGGCTTAATTACTTGGGTGGTTGTAAGCACTTTCTTTCTTCTCGTTATCTTTATCATTTATACTTCACTTTATTTTAGTTTTGTTATATCTATCATTTTCCCTGTATTCCAAGAGTTCCTAGCAGTCAAGGTAGAAGTAGACACTTTGCTATTTTCTGTGATAAACTTGGTTTCTAGTCCATACAAGACATCAACATGCCTTTGGGACTCCAAAGGCGTTGATGTCCTTTGGCCGAGAACCTCGCTTAGTCTGCTCAGAAATCTCGACCGCTTCTTCAAGGATTCGAACTCTCGTGGTTGTTCCTCCTTGAGGTAGTTTAGGTAGTTTTACCCTTCGGAATCTCTTGAGAATAAAGACTCATGAGTAGTGAATCTCCCTTCTCTACATTTTTGTGAACCTGATGTGACCCACAGTATTTTTCAAAAAACTAGGAATTTATTTACCCCAACTTGGTGGGGTCATAACTTTTGACTCGATGCCCAGAATGCAGAACCGTTTACACCATTGGAAAGGTCTCCAAGAGGACTAATTTAGTCCCTAAAATATAGTTCCTTAGGCAACCAAATTTTATGGACCAACGCAAGTTTCAATCCCAAATTCTACTCTGAAGACCTCTAAAAATGCAAATTACTAGAATCTAGAAAATACCAAAAAAATCAGAAAATCAAGATTTTTAGTTTTTCTCAGTTATGTCACCCCTAGATTGCTCCGGATTAGTTGACATGTCTATATCTCTATTTCAAAATGTATTTTCTGTCTTCCTTCCTTCTATCTCTTTCTAGCTTTGTTAAGAAGCTTCAAGAAGTTCTCTTACAAGCATGTGAAATGAGTTATTATATCCTTTCTTATTATTCTTTATTGATCCCTCTCTTGAGATTCCTTCTAAGGATATTTTGGTGCAAGAGGATGAAATCATTGATACTTTTCTTAACACTACTCTACGCTCTCTTCATTCCAATGTACTCTCCTCTAGAGATGATGCATTTGCAAATGATGAATCTCCTTCCACATTTGATCCTCCCTAGATTGATGTTGAGAATATTTATTTGAATAATTATTCCACTAGTTGTGATAATCTTGTAAATGTAATCTATGTCTTTGTTTCCCTTCAAAGGCCTGAGAGACTGGTCACTTATCTAACTTCAACTAGTCCTTCTCCTAAAAGGATTT
>VDFB02393047.1:0-83768 GCA_007258455.2 Sequoia sempervirens | reverse complement strand
GGAATTAATCTTGAAAATAAAAATAATAAAATATATTTTTTGAAGTGGCCGACCTCTTTAGTTGAAGTGCCACCTTGGAGATTTAAAAATAAATAAAATATTTTCTCAAGGCTGGCTGACCCCTCTTGGCAGGGTCACTTCCTTCGGGTGAAGGGGTATGTTTGAAAGGATATAAAACAAAGTAAAATGGAGATGTGAGAAGTATGTTATCCAATGAAATATCCTTCTATATATTATAATTAACATAAGACAACCAAATTATAATTAATATTCCCATGAATATTATAATTAACATAACACAACCAAATTATTCATAAACAATGAACTTAAAACAATATCCAACCACACTCTAGTACAACCATCAGTGAAACCAACATGTGTGGTTGTTCCTTTGTATAATTTATCTTTGAGCATTAGATTTGTTAATTGATTGTACTTAAATTTGGTATTTTTGGTTGTGGTCGGGTGGTGGTTTTTCTTGGTCTTTACTCGTTTTGTGGACAAAATATTTTGAAATGGTTTCCTTTGATGCTCTAAGTTTAATGTCTCTCCTTCAGAATATCTTTCACCCACTGCTCTTGTTGGCTCTCAATGCAAGGATTGTTGCTTATTCGGTTTTTCTTTATTTCATTGTTTCAAAAGTTTATATTCGTCCATTTAATGGAGGTTGGCTAATGGTTTATCCCTTTCTAGTCTAGAGACTAATATTATGGTATTTCAGAGTACAGGATCCATGGATGGTTTGATTACTGTATATACTGTTTACAAACATCTATGACTTTGACTATTTGATAATCTTCGGGGTTGTTTGAAGGTCCATATAATTTCAAATTTGGATACTATGGTTTTCAATGTATTATTGTTTTACACCTCAACAATTAGCACTAGAATGGGGACATGCCATGGCTGTGGTTGATACAAGAATTTGATCAACGTTACGAATTGCACAAATAAAAAATATATACTAATGATTTTTCAACTAATATATTCTTTGAAATTAGGGTTGGGAATTTTTATTGCAGTAAATATATTTCCCTATTGTCAAATCAGTTTGAATGTCACCTTTAATAATATAAAAAGTATTTTATCTTTCACTTTATATTGCTATATTATGTTTTATCTCATGGCTTTACCATGTCGCATATTACAAGGCATTCTAACTAATGGTGTAGAGAGGATCTAACTCCTTGGGATGAGAACCCAAAATTGTAAATAGGTTAGGATTGTAGGCCAGACTTATAGGGCATTTAAGTAAGTCAAGACAACCCCACAGTGTTAGGAAATGGAAGAAGTCTATTGCAATCTAACATAAATAACATGAGCTGGTCATTAACATTATATAGCATGTGCCACAAGATTGGTACGAAGAGTGGGAAAGTCTGAGATGGTCATAAGACTTTGACTAGCAATGCAAGGTAAACCATTTACAAGATACAGCTTTCTCATCATATATTTCTATAAAGGAGAAGATTTATTGCATTGCATACAATAAACATACAATATATACATATAATATTAGAGATTTCAAGTTTCTGCAATCCATTATAGTTAGGAGAAAGAGTTTCTGGAAAAATAAAAATGACCAAGTCCGAGGATAGGAGTTCATTGTACACTAATACCCCTAATGTTTGTTATCACATGCATAGGTGCCTAGGATAAGGAGAACAACCTATAACAATGATAACGAACTACTGCTATAGGTTTGGTTGTAAGCCAGCTATAAGAACTGTATTAAATAGAAATAATTCATATCACCAATTGCATTAGCAAGCTTCTTTCCAATCCTTGTCAAACTAATATGAATAGCATATGCATGCGAACAAATCTATAGGAATATTGATTGCAATATCCTAAACAATGACTTCAAAACATAAAAAAAAAATACAAAAGCATTCATATAGTAATCGTAGAAGTGTACCATGCATTATACTAGAAAAACATTAATTTACCTGAAGCTGCCATCGTTTAAGCTCTAAAGGATCAAGTAACTCATAGACCTTCGCATGACCATCAGCATATGCAGCCACCTGCAGGACCTCCGAACTATACAAGTTATTGATATGGTATCAAGATATGTCATGAACACCTAATCATAGATATTCTTTGAAATACAAGCAAAGACAGAGCACATATAGGTGCCTAAAATGATCCATATCTACTGCAGAAAATGTTTTCCCTTTTAGATAAATTTACAGAAAATAATTTTGCAAAAAATACAAACTGAATCTCTTTCTTGCACTTAATTATAGACTCAACCAAGAATTAACTTATAAACTAAAAAAATAATACCAAGATGCTAATAAAGATGTCTATGGAATGTGCATCGGTAAGAAGTTAATACAACTTGAACAGTAGACACACAAATAAAGTGGAACTTTCAGTATTATAATATTTGACAGGTGAGGAATTGTTTCACTTCTAGCCAGAGTTTTTCTCATTTTTCACCTCACACTTCTATGTATTGCAATACATAGTGCACATGATGAAATGGACTAGGCTTAAATAGTCCTAAATTGCAATAACACATCATTATTTGAGTATGATATGAGCTCAAATTGTGCAGGGAAGGGTCCTTCACAAAATATACACACAAAATACAGACATCACACAAATGACATGGAGCAATTGCAAAATTTGACAAACTTTTTAAACCAATCATGGTTAATTAACTCAAAATTTGGAAGTGTTGATACTAGTGTCTTATCCCCAAAATTTGTGGTTGTCTTAGACCGAAATATAGGTGAACCTGTTGAATGTAATGTCCCTTTAGGATTTTTTGAAGTATATATTTTTTTTTCGTATTTTCTGATTATTGAAATGGCAAAACAAATGCTGAAAGTAAATGCTCCAAGTAAACCCTGGATGAATTTTTGTATTATTTATGTATAAGAACTTGGAACTAAATACTTATGAAACCCCACATAGCAATATACAATTACAGAACTAATGATGACTATCACTGAATATTGGAATGAGATAAGAAATAATCTACTACTAAACCAGACCCTAGATATTATACGAATGCAGAATACAGCAGAAATTTAATAGAACAGCAACATATAAAAGTCAGAATTTATGTCAGGTTTTAAACCAATGGCAGCAGACAGCTAAATGATGTTCCCCTAACCCTTGACAGCAGTGATAACTCAAATCGCCACAACAACAAACAGCCACCACACATATATAAAATGTAATCTAATTAGTAATTAAATCGCCACATCTAGAAGCAGCCGCATCATATAAAATGCAGTCTAATCTATTGTTTCAGATCACCACTCTTCCAACAGCATAATATTAGTTGTAATCATATGCAGAAAGGATGCCACAAAATATTCAATAACAATTTTGAAAGCAAACAGTATTTATACTGACCATACAGGTAGATTAAGGGTGTCACGGCTGGCGCCGCAACAATATAATAGATCACTCACAAAGGCTGGTCACTCAAATATGACAGGGTTTCAAATTGGCACAACAACACAAGACTTCAAACCCTCACCAGTTTTTCCATTTGATTTACAAATAAAATTGCATCTAGTGTTGGAAATATTGTCATTGATGTCAAAGGGGCATGGATAGTTTTGTCATTGATGCCGAAGAATGCAAGAATAAAGAATTGAAAATATTATCATTGATGTCAAAGGAGCATCGATAGTTTGTCATTGATGTCATTCGCAGATTGAAGACATGTTATAGTGATGTCTCCATTGAAGAAAATTGATGAAGGATAAAAACAATGATAAAGACAAAAGATCAAGGCCGACTCCTCTAAGGGCGATTGTTAGATTTAAACTTGGTGCTAAGATTTTGAAGATCTGAAATTAAATTGTGTGAAGCGCCTCATTGAAGAATTTCAAATTAAAATAAATAAAATATTTATTATACATGGGCTTACCCATGCCTTGGTAAGCGCCATCTTGGAGAAAGCAAATTAAAACTAATTAAATTAAAATTGTTTTATGTGAGGCTGACCTTTGTAAAGAATCACCTCTCTTGTGAAGAGGCATGAAGAAGGTATTTAAAGACAAAGTGGAAGGTTCAAAAAGAGTAAGCATTGAATATTATTTGAATATTGAGCAGATTTAAAGCAGAACAAAAGGGTAGAAAGTATGAAGAATATATGCAGATCTACTTGAGATTTGTGTGCAAGTTTATTTGAAGAACATGAACAAATTTTATAAAGAGTTTATGATCAGACTTATGGAGGAGTTTTATCACATATATAAAGTTTTTATGAGCACATCTGAGGTTGCTACAGCAGACATTAAGGCAGAAATATATGTGAAGAAGTTGTGATCAGATTTGTAAGTAAAATTAGAGCAGACCTTAAGGCAGAATTCTAAAAGAAAGTATAGCATTATTTGAGAGAAAATTTCTGAAGGAGAGTTGTTGCATCATCATCAAAAAAGACTTGTGAAGGAAAGCAATTACATCATCTACAAACCAAGTCATGAAGGAGAGCAATTGTGTGATTAGACCATTGAGAAGTGTGAAAGAAAGTGCATCTATAATCATATTTTTGTAAAGACAACATCATCCTTTGAAGAATTTGGAGGTTGGTGCCTGTCAAAGAAGGGATTGATGTCTCTTGCTGAGTTGGTGCTCAGTTGTGGGGATTGGTGTCTCCAGTCGGCTGGTCCCTACAAAAGAAGATTTGCAAAAAAAGTAGGTTGGTGCCTACAAAGAAGATCTATATATATAAGCAATATTTTGCCATGGTTTTCTCTCACAAGGGATCATGTGTTCTTAATTGCTAGATCTTGCATGTGTGTTCTTGTTGTGGTTAATTCAGTTTTGAAATGTAAAAGATGGTTGTTATACTAATTCATCCCCTCCCACCCTCTCAGTACAACTGTGTGCTCATCATCTAGCTGGTGTAATTCGCTCCATTAGACTTGAGGATTTTCGTCCTCAAATCAAATAGATTATCAAAAGGGGTTTTGTCCTTTAGAGCTTGCAATCAAGGGGTTTTGTCCTTGAGAGTTCAAATCTAAAATTCAGTTCGCAATAATGACATAATGGATGCCTTTCCTTGACCACTAGCCTCACATATATAGGCATCACTTTCAAGCCCCAACTAGTTTTAATTTGTACTTTTTTCCTTCTAAATGTCTAAAAGTACCTTCTTTTTCTTAAATACTACATAGCCCTAATAATCTCTCATTTAGACAGCCGCACCAAAATATAAAATATTTCTCTTATAATTTCCCTTAGCCTACGAAAACTAGAAATAGGCTACGGGTCTTCAAATCCTTCATTTTTAATAAGGAGACATGACATTGAAATGTTCATATTTCAATCTATATCTTCCCCCTTTGTAATGTCCCCTTTTTTAGTGCTACACTTCCCAATGACTATTGACTTAATTCTAGTAACCCGTAGGCAAGTCAGAGGCAAAATTAGGGTTTCCAGCTGTTTGGAGGTTTTTGTTGTGGATTCAGGGGTTTGCATGCAGGTTTGGTTTTTGGATTCTTTTTGGGTTTTCAAAGAGCTTCGCAATGGCATGACATGCATCTACATCTGACAATCTTTTCCGGACATACTACTTTTAGTAAGTTGTGACGGCTGCCCGGTTTGTGCTCAAAACGCATTTGGAGTCACTTATTATTTTTAGCAATATGCTATTTATAGTAAGTGCTATCTTTAGCAAGTTCAGTTTGGGGGTTTCCTGAGGGTTTTCTATTTATAGCAGTGGCCGGTCTTGACATTGCTATCTTCAGTTGGTCACAGTTTCCTCATTGGTCCTCAGTTTCGTGCAGTTTGGAGTGTTTGGCATACACTTACTATTTATAGCAGTGCTATTTATAGTAAGCCACCTTTGGGGGAGTTGGTTCCAGGCCTGTGCTTCGCAGCAACATTATTATCCAGTTTTTAGTCGGAGAGCCTAAGGTTGTAGTTTAATATTTGTTTTATTTGACCACTCAGGTGGTTTATAAAGTAAT
The DNA here is from genome assembly GCA_007258455.2 of Sequoia sempervirens. Lineage (NCBI taxonomy): Eukaryota > Viridiplantae > Streptophyta > Pinopsida > Cupressales > Cupressaceae > Sequoia > Sequoia sempervirens. The sequence goes on along the minus strand of VDFB02393047.1, from coordinate 77,826 downwards.
GTTATAATTTTATATTGAGGGGGAGGTGGTTATAAAGTGCACCAAGGCGCCTAGTGAACAACTTTAAGTTGTTTTTAAAAGTTTATTAAATATTAAATCTCCTCCTTGAGCTTGGACGCCATGAGAAAGGGAGATAACATTTTAAAATGTTAAAAAAATTAAAGGAGAAGAAGGGCGTCCATTTCTAGTAAGAAATTAAGACACTTTTGAAGTCCATTCGCCCTAGTTGTTTATAATATGAGTTTGGCTCTCATTTTCATTATTCAGACTTGACAACTTACTGATATGCTGCCAGATTTTCTCTGGTTGCCCGGGCTGCATTGTGAGGACGAAAAACCCTCCATCGTTTGGCTGGTTTCGGTGATGAAATATCCACCCTAATCAGATATTGGTGTTGGTTCACAGTTGAGATTACAGGAGCTTCAAAGAATCGATTTTGGTGAAAAAAAACATGAAGATTTCCAATATTTCTGACAGTTTTGGTGTGCTTTCGATTTACTTCAGTTTGGGTGTGGTATTTAGAAGTTTTGGAGAGTTTATTTGCAGTTTTTGGGTGTTTCAATTTTAGGGCCTGAACCTGGTTTTTTTTCCTCATTGCTTTGAGATGGAAGGTTAAATCATTTTGGGTATAAATTCATCCTATGGCCCTTTCCAAGGCGATTCCAAAGAGTATTAATTTGTGATTTTTGAAGCTGTCTTTGATTTTATAGAGGGGGTGACCTCTCTCAAGGGGACGCCATCTTGCTGCCATTAAACTCCCTTTGTGACCAGCTTGAGGAAGACTTGGGACGCTGGATTATTGGAGCTTAGAAAAGAGGCTGGGACGTTGGGAAATCAAGGGACTTGCTTATCATTTGCTGGTGGTGTTGTTTGCAACTATCAAAGACCTTTATTGCTGCTGTAACAACTTAACCAGGTCTGATATAAATATTGTGTTATTCTGATATTGAACAGAAAATGAAAAAATATGATGCTTGTTTCAATCTCCAGTGAATGGTTTTAGTTTCTAGTGTTTACTTTACATTGCAACTTCTCTATATGCTTTATACTTCTGCAAATGCATTGAAAAAACAATCACAAACACTTTCACAAAACAATAGACCAGCAAGCATTTCATTTTTCAAAAAAAAACGAACAAGGGTGCTATCTTACACCCTTTCCCTCCCCTTGTGTATTCATATGTCAATCTATGTCTTCCCCCCTATGCCATTCCATCCTAAAAATTGTGTATGTTTCAAAAGTGATCAAGAAAAACATAACTCAATGCACCATTTGCTCCTACATCTAGCATTCAATCCTTCATATCTTCCACATCAAAGCACTTATATTGGATAAACATGAGAAATTAGTGAAAAGCAACTCCACAAGCACATTTGCACTTGTGCATGGTGAACGAATATTTGTTTTTCCTATTTAGGTGGCTCAAATCAGCTAAAGGACAAAGTTGATTGGATGAAACAGACTTCAAAGTACACCTTGCACCATGCAATGGTGCTGTGCCTCAACCACATTAAATTTAGTAAGTACATGACCCAATGAGAGAACCATGGTTAAGAAGCACCTTTGCACAATGCATTTGTTCACTTGACTTCCTCACCTTTGCTCCATGCTCAAGAGCAACTAAGACCAAAATGTGATTGGGATGTACAAGTCACATCTAAATTTGCATTGTGCACAAGAGCTCTTCAACTCCACCATCTCACTTAACATGTGCCAAATCAACCAATTATGGATCCTTAATAGGGATCACCAAATCAAGATCACATTTTCTCCCTGCAACTATGCTGTAAATATTGACATTAATATCAAAGGGGCATGGATTATTGTCATTGATGTCAAAGTAATGTCATTGGTAGATTTAAGACATGATATAGTGACGTCTCCATTGAAGAAAATTGATGTAGGGTAAAAACAATGATAAAGACAAATGATGGCCGACTCCTCTAAGGGCAATTGTTTAAGTTTAAAATTTAGATTTAAACTTGGCACTAAATCTTGAAGATCTGAAATTAAATTGTATGAAGCAAACAATAATAAATTCAATATTTATTTATGGAGGCCAACCTCCCTTGAGTGAAGCACCTCATTGGAGAAGACACATCTTTTGGAGCAATGGTTCCTCATAGGGAATTAAATTTAATTTAATTAGTGATAAAAGAGGCTGACCTCTTTGGTTGAAGCACCATCTTGGGGAAGGATAAGTTAAATTAAATTAAAATTATGTTTAAGTATGAGGCCGACCTCAATTGTGAAGCATCGCCTCCCTTGTGAAAAGGAAAATTGGAGTGTATTTAAGGAAGAGGAGATGACTGTTTGTAAGGCAAGCAATAAACAAATATACCAATCAGATTATCACAGCAGAGCAGGTTTATTGCAGGTAAGAGCAAATCTGAGATTACTACAGCAGACATTAAGGCAGAAATATATGTGAAGATTTCAACGAAAGCATTGTATTATTTTCAGAATTGTGAAGGAGAACATTGTATTATTTTTTGATTTGTGAAGGAAGGAAATGCATCCCTTAAAATCAGATTTGTGAAAGAAGACTTACATCATCCAAAATCAGAAGTTGTGATCAGATTTGTGAGGAAGGGTAAGAGCAGATTTATGTGAAGAATATGAAAGAGTTATAGCAGATCTAAGAGGACATTATAGCAGATCTAGAAACTGATACAAATCTGTTCAAAATATCTGCTATAAATCAAGATATTTTGAGCAGATTTGTGAGCATGAATTAGAGCTGATTCAAGGAGAAGTTTCAAATATGTATCATTTTGTTTGTTTGGAGGTCGGTGCCTCCTAACTAAGGAGATCAGGAGGTTGGTGTCTCTCATTAAAAGAGATTGGTGTCTCTTGTTGAGTCGGTGCTCAGTTGTGGGGATTGGTGTCTCAAGTGGGTTGGTGCCTACAAAGAAGATCAATATATAAGCAATATTTTGTCATGGTTTTCTCCCACAAGGGTTTCCATGTAAATCGTATGTTCTTCCCATGTTCTTAATTGCTAGATCTTGCATGTACATTATTGTTGTGGTTGATTAAGTTTTGAAAATTAAAAGATTGTGTTATACTAATTCACCACCCCCCTCCCCTCAGTATAATTGTGTGCTCATTAAACTATGCCTCCAAGTTTTCCATTCCACCTTGTAATCCCAAAAACAGCTAAGGCAAAAATTAAATCAGGGCTTGCAAACTCCACACCACCCTTTGTACCACACAATGGTGTTCCTTAAATCCAATATTCTACTTTAGACCCCTCAAATTGGCTAAGGCACAAAAATGATGGGGACTTGCAAGCTTTGAAACACACTTTATACCATAGTTGAAAACTTGGAGTCAACAATTACTCAACAAGCACAAAAATTTTAAAAACTTGGGACTTGGCAGTAACTTGACAAATTCATCAAACATTTGAAAATACATTAAGTTCTAAAAATATTCTTCAAAAGCACACATATTACTAAATTTGTATAAAATATTACTGATTTCCATCATATATAAATTAAAAGTAGAGTTCAATACATATCATTGACCAAAAAGCGACTTCAACCTCTCAATACATATGAACTTCAAGTTTCAATATCAATAAAAATTATAAATCATAAATTTCGTATACAAAAAAAACTCAAAAAAGTTTGTTGCTATTGTGTGGGTGTTGCGGAAGTGGATGGTATGGATGCAATATCCTCAACAGGTGTCTCATCCAAAGTGATAGGATCAAGCTGTGTATGGGAGGAACCCCAACTTGATGGCTCACAAACCTCGCGTTCTACCTCCTCATATGCTGCCACATTTGCTTCCCATTCAATTACCTACATCTCCAAATCAGCAAACACGTTATTAGTTAACAATGGATCAACATCAACATCCTCAAGCTCAACAATCCAATCTAAATGTGGATCAATTTCATCAAGGTCAAGTGTGCCATGTGTATCCTACCCATATACCCTCTTTCCATCCAACCAAAGGTTGTACTACACATAGAAAAGGTCATTCAATGTAATGTCCCCTTCTCAAGCTTAGTCAACACGGTGACTGTTAGCCTATTTCTTGAGTTCCTGTAGGCTAATTGGTGTTGATAAGCGAACTCCAAAGTTCTTGGAGTACATTGGTTCGGGTTTTTTTGGCATTTATTTGTGATGTTGAATTCAGTAGACATTATGGATCGCAATGATGTTTTCCAGAAGTGCTTTTGGCCTCCTAGTGTGTTCTCCAAACTTCTTGGAGACTATGTCTATTTTTAGTAAGTCTCTGAGTTGGCACTTTGTTGTACCCAAAATAAAAAATTTGCTTCATTAAGGCATTTTGGTAAAAAATGGTCAAAATCTTGTAAAATTGTCATCAAAAGTCAAAAAAGGTCAAAATGTCTAAAAATAGCAATTTCCTATTTTTAGAAATTTCTGAACAAACGGATCATGGGGTTTTTTTGGGGTTATTGTCAAGAGGATGCTTGCAATGTTTTGAAATTTTTCAAATTAGATACACCAATTAAATTATGACATAGTTATTATAAGGGTTTACAAAAAATAGGATTTCAGTTATGAACAATCAAATTAGGTTTTCAGGCCCCTATTTTTAGAAAAACCCTAAAAATAGGATCTTTCCATAAATGGCTCAAAATGATTTTGATTGGTTAATCTTTCGTCGCAATCACACTAGTCCAGTCAGAATCATGAAAATGTTAGTTTTGCTTTGGTGGGTCTATTTCGCTTTTTCAGAAAAAAAGTTAGGACGTACGAGGTCATCAATGGAGGATGGCCAGATACCAGGTGTCAGAATCTAAGCTTCAAACGCTGCACAGAACAATCTAAGGCGAAAGATGCTCGAAAAATGGTGAACGGCGAAGAGGGAATTTGAAAAGTTGAAAATTGCAAAAAAATAAAATAAAGTATGGAGATGGACGCCTTACCTCAAAGGCGGCGCCTAGGCTTCAATGCCTTAGAATATTTTCAATTTTTGTTTGTCACGCACAAGCAACAGTGAATACCATCAACACGTCAGCAACAGCAATCATGGTCAACGCAGTCAACGGCATGGTGAACGCGGTCAACGGCATGGTGAACGCGAAGCACAAGAAGAGTGAAAATCTTCAAAAATTGCTAACACTAGAGCACAAAAGCACCCCTGCAGGCCAGGGGCACCCATGAATTCAAGGGTTCAAATACAGTTGTTAGGATTTCAAGGTTTGGGGGTCCTCTTTAGAATTCTTCAAGCTTCGCGATAAATCGAACATCCAGTTCACGAGATCTATCAAACGCCTGGAAACAAAGATCAAGAGGGAAATGCTAAAAGCCAAGAAACTCAAAACTAATGAAGTCTAGAGAAAAAAAGTGCCCCTATAAGCCAAGGGTGCCCAGAATTTTGAAGCATCAATTTCAGTTTTTAGCTTTCATGACCTTCAACAAGTCCTCAGATTTTATCAACCTTCGCAATGAGTTCGTCAGCAAGTTCACCAGAGCTCTCGAACATCCAGAAACAAAGATCCAATTAAGGTGTTTTCGTCAAGAAGAAAAAGTGAAAATTATGTTTCCAGAACACATGGGTGCCCCAGTCAGCCAAGGGCACCTAGAAATTTGAGCCTTTAAATCAGCTTTCAAGATTTGCAAAACCAATCATCCTTTCCGGAATTCTTCAGGCTTTCCATTGAATATCTCAGCCTGATCACGGGATCCATCAGTCACCGGCAATTGCAGATCGAAGCACTGGAGGTAAATTGGAGAAGTTGAAACTCACTAAAAAATGGTAGCCAAGGGCACCCAAGAATTCAAGCCACCAAAACCACTTTTCAGGGTTTGAAGCTTCCAAGAAGATCTTGTCAGATTTGATCACGCTCCACAGTGAATCTATCAGCTGATTCATAGGACCTATCAAATGTCTGGAATCGAGGATCAAACAAAGGCAGTTTATCAAATGAAAAGATGAAAATTTGAAAAATCTACTAACTTTGGTCATGCAAAGCACCCCAGTCAGCCAGGGGCACCCAAATTTAAAAGTAGTCAAATGCGGGATCAGAGGCTGGTGTGAGGTATCAATCTCCTCAAACTTGATCAAGCTTGCCAGATCAATTCACTTTCAATCTCGATTGCTCACGGATTGGCGGGAAACAATGCTCAAACAAGAGGTACCAGTCACCGGAAACAGGAAAAAATTTGAAAACTTCAAAAAATATTCTAACATTGCAAACTTGGATGTCTTATCTCAAGGTGGCGTCCAAGTCAACTTGAGTTACAGATTTTTGAAGACTTTCTCATGCCTTGGCCGCACAAATTTTGGGGGATTCGTCAAGTTAATAGATATTTTCGCGGGAAGACTCATAAAATTAGGGTTTTCGCGAGTTAACTAATGCTTCCACCTCCAAACTTTATTTAACAAATATTTGGGCATCCATAATTCATTATTTTTGTAGGTCGACTTCAAGAGACAAACACAAAACTTTCTTCTAAATAGGATTTGAAGGATCAAACGAAGAGAGTTTTCAAAGTTCTTCGTAGTTTCGAGAACAGGTTGCATAGAAGAATGCTTTTTCATCATCCATTTTTCCAAGGCATCCTTTTTCAGAGATAGAGGGTTTCCTTTTCAAAATTTCATCAAGTTGGGTATTTCTATTTGGCGCTTTTCTTGAAGATTGGCGACTTTCTATGAAAGCTTCCAACCCTATTTTTTAGGGTTTCCTGAAAAATCAATCTTTTTACAGATCTGACCATCTAGGTTTGTTCAGCACCAAATTGGCCACAAAACCCACGTCCTAGATTTTTCCAAAAAGTATAGCTTTCGCAACTTCCAATTTTTAGGGTTTCCAGAAAAATTATCTTTTACAAAAAACGATCAATCAAGGTCTCTTCAGCACACAGGCACCTACAAAACCCACGTCTCAAAACTTTCCCGGAAAAAATTGCCTCACAGCTTCTACCTATGAGTGGTTCTTGCATGTTTGTGAAAAAACCATTTTCTCGACAAACGGACGATCTGGGTTTGTTCAGAACGACATTCCTTCCAAAACCCATATCTCAGATTTTTATCCAAAAATCTGCCTTTTTCTACCTCTCAACGAAGCTATTTTTAGCTTTTGCGCAAAAGTTGTTCAAACATATCCATGTTCACAATCAAAAGTCGAGTTTTTCAGTATGCAGTTCTCTCAAATTGATATCAAGACCAAAACGGTCTTGCTTCACAATTTCGTGAAAACACTTGACAACGACTTACATCGAGTGCATCTAGTAGTCGATTTGAATACTTTGTCAGGCGTAGACTGCATCACAATCCAAAATCTTGAACAATCCGGCTTACTTGAGGTAGCCTCTTTTCCCATCTCGGCACAAAACATTGAGTTTGTAATTGCTGGTGTTAAACATTACAACCCCACTTCACAGGAAATTCAATTAGTAGATGGGCGAATAATTTGCAGCCTCAAGCCAAGAGACATTGAAAGGTGTTTTGCTATTCCACCTTCTCCAGATAACCTCATCATATCAACTAAAGTATGTGAGAAGGTGTGCAATACGCAAAAGGAACCATGCCAGAAAAGGATGGCACAAAGGTGGCTCAAGGAGAAACGAACCAATTTGCCAAGGAACGTTGGACGCGGTGAATTCGAGGATGAGTTTGCTATCATGATCACTCTACTCAACCGTGTCACAGGTCAAGCAGAAGCACACAAGTTTCAGCCATGGATGTTCTACATCACGTCCCAACTTGTCAATAATAAAGAACACTATGAATGGTTGGCTTTGATCAGCGACACTCTTCATAGCCAGATGACAAGGTTCTTCAAAGCCCATGAATTCCATATGACTTCATACCTCGTATATCTTATAGCCTTTCAAGGCATGTTTAGAGGGTTGAATGTCGTTGGAACTATAGGCGTGCAGAAGGTTCATGAGCATTTCCCGCAATTAAAATTTTCACAGTCAGATCGGCACTTCAAGCGAGTAAATGATCTCTTCCCGATGCATACAATGCGGGATCTTGACAACAAGTTACATATACGGTTTTCAGCAGATGCCAAATTGGCAATGGCGGATTAGGTTGATTGGTTTATCCAATTCCCCACATTCTCCTACATTCGCGAATATGGTTTCTCGGGCAGTCAACCCCTGCTACCTTGATACCCATCGAATAAGGTATTTTTCATGGAGTTCCTAAGGCAATTACATGAAGTCCACACTTTTCTGCATAACAAACGCAAGTCAGCTGCCAGATTCCCTTTTGAGATGGGTATATATAGATGCAAATCAGCAGCTGACGCTAAATTGATGGGCAATGAAATGACGAACCTTAATCTCAAGTTTCTCATAGAAAAGCGTTCATATGATCCTTGGGGTCTCTTGGCTGCTCGCCTTGGTAACAATTCTTCACATAAACCTACCATGGAGGATTTTTGGTTTAGTTGTGAAGATGAGTTCAAAGTGCGCAAGCATAATTACAGTAGATTCACTCTTCCACAAATCGTTGATTTCTTATTAGAAGATGTGGAGGGTTTATCTGATAATGATGGAGAAGTTTATCTTCCCACATATACCAGAGATCAGGTTGGTCAGCAGCCACTTCGACCAATTGATTGGTACACCAAAGAGAGCACCTCCATTGAGGAAAGGACAAGTTGGGTTGTAAAGAACGGCAGGCTATTCCTGGATAGCAAGAAGACACGGAAGGTAGTCACTCCAGTTACAAAGCCGCTAGTGGTTCCCACCACACTACCTTCCATCTCCAAATGGAAACCCAAAGTGAAAGCAATGCTTCATCCTCCAGAGGGTACAAAGAACTATCGAATGTCAATGAATTTAAAGGAAAATGCAGTCTCCTATTAGGAATCAGCAGGAACAACAAGTGGATGCAGCCGAAGATACAGTTGAACCAATGCCAGAAGTTGAAGAGGAACCTCTCATTCTTTCGTCACCACCACATTCGTCTCCAATTCACATTGATTTGGAGCCTGATTCACCAGTTCATGACATCTCGAAACCAACTCATTCATCAAGAGTTGATGAGACTAGAACCAATCCTCCTAGTGAAGTTAGTCAAGACTCTTCGTCTTGGCTTTAGAACCTGCTGGGCAAGAAAAGGAGAAAAGCTTCTTACCAATTGGCCTTTGTAGAGTTTGATAATGTCTACCAAGACTCATCAGAAAAGAAACTCAAGAACCGGACCAATTTTTTTATTTTTTTTAGCAATGAGATTACAATTCAACATGCACCCGTTAAGGTTAGCATAAACCAAAACGATGCGGAAAGTAACTCTAACCAGAATGTACACCAGGATCCCGATGTGGGCAAGGTGTGAACATTGGTCAGAGGATCTATGCAAAAGCGAACTGAAGGGAACTCTAACCAAGAATGCGCCTGTGCAGACGAGCATATGGTCAGAGGATCAATGCATGATGAACTGAATGTAACCCTAACCAAGAATGGCGCCGAGTGATGGCGAGCATATGGCCAGAGGGTCCCTAAACTACTCAACTGAAAGTAAATAGGCGGCAAGCCAGCCTCTTCCACTTATTCAGTGGGAATGTACAATTAGATTTAATGCAAGATAAAAGAAGAATGGCTGATAGTACTACTAACAACTTACAATGTGTCAGAATGATCATCTGAATCTAGAGTTTTTCAAGTCTTCATTGCTGCAACTATGTAGAATGTCTTTCAAAGACCAAATACAATTTCAATGCTCAATCCCTATCAAAGGGACAACTTCCCTAATTCTGATATATCAGACCTGCAACATAAAATGGTGAAATCTGCAAACAAACCCTCACTCAAATGCTCATATCTCGCTCTAACCACACCCTAATGACATGAAATCAAGTGCAGATCAATCTATGAACGATGGCGCCCAAGATGAATGCCCAAAACCACTCCAAACAACCTCACTTTAATTTGCACAAACTCCAAGACCTCAACAGAATGGTACGGCCCTCTTAAAGGGGCGATTTTACTAAATAAAATCAGAATCAGCAAATAAAAATCTACAAATTTGCAAGATGGGTCGCCCCAAGTAGACAAGATGATATGCTGAACACCCAGAACAATATCTTTTTGTATTTTTGATTTATGAATGAAAACTGCCTACAGCTATGCAACATCAGCAACTCTGAAACATGACAAAATGCTGGAATAACATCTACCAAATGCAATGAAACTCAACTACAATGCAAAACAACCAATTACAAGCTAACCTCTCAACTAGTTGCTATCTTTCAAGCAAGAAGATGAGCCAATGCTAGGAGGTGTGCTTTCCTCGAAGCGAGTGCCTGAAAACAATTCAACAGCATAACGATGTAGTAGACAAAAGATCCCAAATGAAGAGCTGAGGCCTGATTATATAGACATGAGAGAACCATCTAGAAGCTTCAAGAAGGGCACCCAAAACCCTAATTTTGAATTCAGCATTTCCCTCCAAAAGAAGGCGTCCCTTTTCCTTAATGAAATATTTCACTTTAAAATAAAGTCAATCCTTCAAGTAGGCGTCCTTTTCATTAAGCTCAATATTTGACTTTTTTTTTAAAATATAATTTATCTCTCCATGGCACCTTGACCCTTTAAGTCCCCTTTTAAAAACAACTTAAAGTTGTACTGCTAGGCAAAGGGGGATATAATATTAAAATATAATATTATAATGAAAATACTTATCTCTCCAAGAAAAATGCGCCCAAGGCCAAAAACTGAAGTGCCAGCTGAACCAACTGAAGAAGAAGACCAACTGAACTGAACCCAATCTGTCCACTACTAAAAATAGAATTTACTAAAAATAGTAAATTCATGAAGTTGCTCGGAATGCCAAACTGAACATACCACTGCAAAGCTTTCTGAAAACCCAGAAAGAATCAGCAATCAGAATTCCAAACTACAAGCAACAACCTCTTCAAAATTAGGAAACCCTAATTTCACCATCCGCGTAGCCTACGGGTCTCCGGAATAGACCAACGGTCAACAGAAACGATCACATCTGAGAAGGGGACATTACAGTTGCAGCAGTTAACTTGAAGGAAAGAGTGATCAAAGATGGTGAAGAAAAGGCAGCCCTCAAGGCTGAAAACCAACAATTGCAACAATACATCTCCAACTTGCTTCACAGTACTTCACACGTCACCGCTTTGCTCCCACAAATGCCAGAATCATCTATAGATCAAAATCAGCTGAGTCAGTTGGTTATTTATGGGAAACACCTGAGAGACTGAGTAGAAGAGTTCATCACCAGGGGCCAATTCATACTTGCAAATATGTACCAATTGAGATACAATACCCACAATCTTCGCTCAAGAATTCAGGAGTCAGAGAAGAGTATGGCGGAAAGGAAGCCTAGGGACGAGATCATCATTTCTCACTTGAGGATGGCGTATGATTCAGTCACTACAGAAGAACACAAGCAGAAGCTTTTCACTTGGAGAGAACAACAAATCTTCAAAGTAAAAGCTTACGAAGCAATCTCTATAGAAATGACTGAGTGTAGACAGAAGGTGGCAAGTGCTTTCAAGTTCGTAAGAACGTTCGTGTCACAAGTCCCTTGCCAGTATCAACTTGAAGATGGTGATTACATTCTCGGCGAAGTATAGACGAAATTTCAAGACCTCATCTATAGTAGTTTCAACAGCGAACCTATTGACTACAAATTGAGTCAAGCTGTAGCGATGTCAGTGAAATTTGATGAAGCAACTGAAAGGAGAAGTGAATTTCAAAATCAAATTGCGGGTGGAGAGGAGATGTTGTAGAGACATCACATTGTTCAAAAGAGTATCAATGCTCCAAATGATGAGGCAGTTAACAGCTTTCTGGAGGATATGATTGCTCAAGTTGCCAAGGAGTGAACTGTCAATTGAGGCATGTGGCGTTCTCCAAGGATAGAACTTAGATCAGCAATTAACTTGACACCTTTTCCAAGTTAACTGGCTGACCTCTTTTCATGCATGTCTATCTTTGGAGATATTTATTGTACAATTGGGCTTTCTTTAGTTTTAAATCAGTTAATTGATGTTAGTAATTCCAATTAACTATTAGTTATCTTTGTTTAGACACAGGAATAAATCGTGCAGATTGGCAAGACTGATTGTTAACACAAGGAAATTTTAGGGTTCCCTACTCCTGTGTTTATGTATAAATAGAAACAGCCTTTGCTCATTATTTTTTAACTGTGCTTGTGATAACAAAACGCTGAGCCTTAGTTCCTGCTTCTTTCTTATTCAGTATATGTTCACTTTGTTCAATGTAATTTGGTTTGATCGTAAATTGTATGCTTGTCTTCCTACTACAATTTGCTGTCCCAAACGTGTAATTGTTGTTGGAAAGTTTTGAGAAAATAAATCTTATGCCTACCTTGTTTTGATCCAAAGTCTCAAAATATTTCTATTTCGCTTTCATGATCTTTATTTCAGCATTCATCTAAAAGTACAATTAGTCTTTAGATCCATTCTGGAGATAAGTTTGATTAAGTTTGTGTTTTGCTTTCATGAGCTTTATTTCAGCTTATATCTGAAAGTACAATGAGTCTTCAGATGTGTTCCGGAAGTGAGTTTGTCTAAGATTTGTGTTTACCAACCATTCCCTGTTACTTCTAAATTCTCTTGCTCTGAATTTACTTGAGAAGTCAGAAGCGTCATTAATTTAGGCTTAGATGTAGTTGAAGTTACGAAACCAGAGAAAACCTCAACTATGACGCAAAGAGTTTTATAACCTTGTGCTCTCAGCTAAGATAAAAAGATAGGCAATTAGTTTAGTTATTTCTTTTTACGCATAATCAGCAAAAGAGGGAGCTTCCCCTCCTAATTTGAAGAGCAATCTAACTGTGCATAGCTGTCCATTTCCAATCTGCACTCCAGAGATGCGAATCGAAACACCAAAACACTTGTCATCATCCCTCAGCTTCAGTTACATCTTGACATAATCAAAATTGGTTTTTTAAGCCTTGGCAATGCTCAGAGTATTTAAAATATACACTTTTAAGTTTATAATGTTAAATGTTAAAATATTTGCTAAGTGTTATATTTTATTAAAGTGACTTTTTCCCCTCAAAAGTGGAAGCCTAGGCATAAAAGATCTTTTGCATATAATGAATTATTTAATTCGAAAAATCAAAAAAAAAAAAAATTTGGAAAAAAAAGGAAAAAAGTGTTTATTCAGAAAAAACAACAAAAAAGCGCAAAAGATTTTTTTGAGAAAAAACAACGAAAAAGCTATAAAAGGAAGTTTGGAGCTCTCATTTCTCATATATGTTGAAGATTTCTCATACTATTTTGTTGTCGGATCAAACCTATGAGTTCTTCCATGATCTTTTGAGGACCAAAACCGTCGTTGGATTTCTAGTTTCGGATTTGAGAGATAATCCTGTAATGTCCCCACTCTAGTCAGTTATCAAGAGCAATTGAGTTAGCCTATTTCTTGGACCCTCGTAGGCTGACAGGATCTGGTTAGGGGGTCAGTGGCCGTTTTGGTGGGTATTGTCATTCCCACTCCTTCACTTCAGTACTGGATTCGGTGCAAGCATCTATAGCACAGTGTTCGCCAGCTTCTGATGGCACGGAAAAATATTAAGTTTGGAGGGAGTTATGAATATTTTGGTGGTTAAGTTAATTATTTAACTTATTGATAAATTATAAAGTCAAATTGACTTTATAAAAGTTAAAAGCCACTTAAATATATTTAAATGGTGACTTAAGGATTATAAAGTGATAAAATAAATCACTTAAGTCATATTAAAGGTGCGCTCACTTCATAAAGTGGGATTAAAAACTATTGAAAGGGATTTAAATACATTTTAATGTATTTTAAAAGCAAAAGTGTGTGACTTTTAAAAGTGCGTGCCTTTTTGGGAGATATAAGAAAGGAAAGGCAATTCAAACTCACTTCTTGATTATTTGACATTGCTTTTCTTCTCTGTGGTTTTTGTTTGAGGACAAGGGTTTCAGGAAACTTCTTCATTGGAGAGCGGAAATTCTTCATCGATGTATGATCGTGAGATTGTGGAATACTAGTTGAATGGTTGCAATTGTGGGAGCTTCAATTCAGGAGTTCATCTGTGCTTTCAAAGCTATTTTATTCAAAAGTTTACAGGTTTCAATAAGAGGAGGGCTTACAGATCTAGGACGCCATCTTTATTTTTTTTCAGTTTTCAATAAAGATCGTCATTCAACATTCAGAGGCCGTACTTTTTCTTGAAAGGCGTGTCACCTGAAAAGGGCATTTGGGAGCTAGAGGCAAAAACGCCTCTCTTTCTGGCCTTTTATGTGCTCCATTGTTGGCGCCTACACTTCTCAGCTGCTTTCCACCAGTCTCTGCGTGGGAGAAAGTCGATCCAGGCTCCAGGTGTTGCATTTACTCAGCTTCAGCCATTCTTGCCTGGCAAGTGCAAAAATTCTTTATTTAATTAATCTGGAGCTATTCGGGTATGTTTGTTGTTCATGATCTATCTGTAGCAGTTGTTTATCACATAATTCATAAGCAGTTTCTCAGATATAGCTTAAATTTGAGTTTCGTGTACATTTTATGCTTGGCTCCCCTTCTACTTTTGTCTACAATTCTTCTTTAAACATTCAAAAACACAAAAAACAAATCAGTAAAAGTCAGGGGTTTGAGTTGGAGCCAGCTGGGCTCACCACAGCTAGCTAGATTGGAGTGGTTATAATTCAGGAATCACCACTATTCTTCATCAAAGTTTCAGTATTTGGGGTTTCAAAATGTAAGTATTTGATGTTTTCTGAATAGCTGATATTTTGGGAGTACTTGTTTAACATTTTGGCAGAGTTTGTTGATGAATCTTTGAAGGCAACTTGAAGATTTAAGTTCTTGGGCCATACATCCTATGTTCAATGTGGGGACTATTGTTCTTTGATTTTTTTACCTACAAGTACATTTCATGTTGTTTGGTGTGTTTGGAGCTGATGGTAATAGTCTGCGATCATTATTAGAGAAATGGGTATGCTAGAGTTGTGTTTTCTGAGCCATTGTACCTGTACTACCCATGCTTTCAGACCTGCAAAGGTCTGATTTACATTTCTAGATTGTTAATACACACTTTCAGCATGATGGGTGGCATTTTGGAGTTGTTTTGAAGTGATGAGTTTGGCATTCTTGTTGGGTGTGTTGGAGGTGTTTTGGAGGAGCATTTTGAGTTATTATCTCGCTGCCAAATTGTATCAGCATGCTCTCAATCCATTTAAAATCCTGGAATCAGCCTTCCATTCATCCATTAAGGTATTTCATGGTTATTCCAAATTGGGTGGTTTTCCTTCATGTTGGGCATCACACTGGGGTGTTTTCAGTAGTGATTTTCTATCATATCATCATTTGTATCAGCTTATTTACCTTACCAGCATTCTATGACAGCAGTTATTAAGTGCTCTATGCTCATGAAATTAATGTTGTACTGATTTGGATGGTCTTACTGCCAAAGTGTCATGTCCCCGCACGCGATCATGAATTGATCGCTTACCAAGGAGAATCAAAGGCATGAATAAATTGCAAACCAACGGCATGAAAGATTACGGGTCGATGACCATAGAGTTATCAGCGATAATATAATAAGAATTAATTATTATTTATTCCTTAAGCGATGTTTAGTGGTGATCGTTCACCAACAGTTGCGCCTCTTGGGACGAATGCACACTTTGGAAAGAGACATCCCTTAGCCAGCGAAGGTATAAGAGGAAAGAACATACAGCAGCAAAAGGGATCATCATTGGAGAGAAGGAGAAAAAAGAGATAATTATCAGAAGAGGAAACGCTTATACTAGCAACACCAGTTGGTAAACCAGATCGTCCCACACCATAGGTGTATCTCTACCGTTTAATATATATATATATATATATATGGATCTAATTCTGATACATTCTAATATCTACTCCTTATGTTACATATCAATAGGGTCTGAATGATGGTTATGATATATATTGATATTATCTTCTGCTCCATTAACTGCTGTCTTACGTAGATCTGATTTTGTAGAATTCAGCTATTTCCTATCTCACATGTATATACATATATATATCAGCTTGGATTCTGCATAATATTAAATGTTTTAATTCTACAAGTAAATGGGGAATCCATACATGTTGCTTTTTGATCTTAGAATGGAATTTTTTTCTTAAACCAAAACTGCATGTGACTATTTGTAACCCAGCCTGTGGAAGGGCCAGAGGTGCCAGTGGTAGAGGCCAAAAGTGAAAATATTATTGATATTCATGATTGTACATTTACAAATGGAGTGAACAACTCCTTATAAAGAAAAAAACAAGACGATGTTTCTAAAACAAAACAATCGTTAACTGACGAAAACTAAACCTAAAAAACAAAAACGTGCAGAAGTTACTAAAAACACACTAAGATAACTAAAGACTAACAAAAGCTGAATAAAAGCAAAAATGACCATTAATATTACATTTAATATTTTAATACCCTCCCTTAATGGTCATCATACAAACAAAAACTAAGTTTACCCATATTGTGTTGGTCATCAAAATGCATAGTATGCAAACTCCTTCTACTCTGTCTTCTCCGCCACATGAGCACTTTGTTGAGACGCTTCCTGGTTGGACTTCTCATCAACCAACCACTTTCTGCAATACCTTTGTATATGACCAATCTTCCCACAGTAATGGCAAGTACTAAACTTCTTGGAGCCCTCCGTTGAATCACCTCGTCCTTTTTGTTGAGTAGACTTGCCTTTGCCAACATCTTTGGCAGTAAATGCTTGTTCAACACTAGGAGACTCACTGTTGCTCCCAAACTGCTTCCTCCACCTATCTTGCTGCAAAAGCTTGTTGCACAGTTCATCAAACTTCAAGTCAACATTAGTGGATGTAATGTTGAGCGTTTCCATGAAGTGCTCACAGGAACATGGCAAACTTTTCAAAGTGATCACCACCATATCCTCCTCTTCCATCTTACGACCAATAGCCTCCAATTGATCGCGAATATTTTTTATTTTCATCAAGTGTTCCTGCAAAGACACTTGGTCATCCATCATAATAGAGAAAAGCATATTCTTCAGAAAGAAAGCCCTTCCCTTGTCTGAGGTCTGATGAAGATCTTTCAAATGCTTCCAGATCTTCGCAGCAAATTTACCAGATGGTATTTCTGGTAACATCTCATCGGCGATAGATAATTTATTAAGCATGACTGCGTCCCTATTACCTCCATCATACTTATCCCGATCCTTCCCAGCAAAAGTGGCACGAGTTTCTATACCTTGGACAAGCGCATCCAGACATCGATACTCAAAGTTGGTAAGCATCCCCTACTTCCACGTGTTGTAATTCTTTCGATTGAACCTCTGCGAACTTTCCAACATAACATTGGACAAAGACACCATCCCTCCTGTCTTCCAAAGCACGAAAAACGAGGTAACACTGTGATCAGCTGACAAAACACTGGACAATCAGTTGGCACAACTCACGAACTATAAGATTTTTCAAAAATACCTTCGAAAATTCTGAAAAAGTTAAGACTTTTTCAAAAAAAAATCCTCGAAAAACTTCTGAAAGACAGCAAAATATTTATAGAAAAAATTTCAAAAACTCTATGAAAATTGTTAAGAAAAATTTCGAAAACTCTATACAAAAAAAATTATTTTCCCAAAATTTCTGTCAAAACTGGCTCAAAATTTTTTTCCTTCAAGCTGCCATAAAATCTCAAAAATTCACTTCGAACCTAGAAAAAACAAACCCTTGAACAAAAAGAACACGATTTTCAGGAAAATTCCGCCAAAAGAAACCCTAGGTCACTACAGGAGGAACAAATCTGTCACAAATCTGCAAAACCCTAGCAGAGGATCGTGAAATCTGCAGATAAGAGCTAATCACAACTAGATATCATCCAAAATTCCCGTTGAAACCCAGTAGAAAATCGTGATTTTAAAATCACCAACAAATGCCAAAGGTCGCGCGCTCTCAAAAGCCCTAATCGTGGCAAAAAAGATCACAAAAAAAAGACGAAACGCAGAAAAATCGCACACAGGGAAAATAAACCCGCGTTTTTTTCATATAAAAAAAACAAGTCACGATTTGTAGACAAATCGCCAGAAAACCATGTAGAAAAACGTGGCCAAAAGAGATGCGACGCCCAAAGAAAAAACGAGATTACACATGCAGAAATTTTTGAAACCACCAGCTGAAGTCGCGAACTTTTGAAAAATCACCTGCCCAGAATTAAAAAGAAACGCGATTTTGCCTCTTGAAACCCTGCAAAGACAGCTTCAAAACTGAAAATTTACACGAAAATCAGTAACAAAAACCTTAGATTTTTTTTAAAAATCTTCACAAAACAAACTTCTTAAAATTTCTTTGATTTCTTTTTATTAAGAAAATCGGCTAACACTAATCCGGTTCAAGCCTGCGCTTTGATACCATGAAAACATTATTGATATTCATGATTGTACATTTACAAATGGACTAAAGAACTCCTTATAAAGTAAAAAACAAGACGATGTTTCTAACACGAAACAAACGTTAACTAACAAAAACTAAAGCTAAAAAACAGGAACGTGCAGAAATTACTAAAAACACACTAAGATAACTAAAGACTAACAAAAGTTGAATAAAAGCAAAGATGACCATTAATATTACATTTAATATTTTAATAAAAAGCCCATCTACGACCTCCACCCAATTCCTCACAAAGGTAGGGCCTGAGGTGTAGTGGTCAGAGCCATCAGAGCCCACTCGCGATCTCTACCTGATCCCACAGGTTGGCAAGTGTTTTCAGGGCATGGGACATGATGGGGAAAGCAGGTACAAGTTGCCAAGGGGAAGGGTTGTGGTATACACCCTTCTAGGCTTGGCATATGGCTTCGGGCGGACCAATCACATTCCCACTCCCAACTTCTAAATTTTGTTGCATGATTAATAATCTATGAATGTGGTACCTTTATCTAACTCTATATGTATACATATGTACTTGCATACTTGTCTATGTGATGCTTACAGGGGATTCAAACTAGATTTGCACCATTGAAGAGCCAATTATATGAAAAGGTGAAAGTCCTAATCCTGACTCGAAGAGGTGAAAATCATCACAAATTTTCTAACTCTAGACAATAAAAGCGCCCCTGCTAGCCAGGGGCGCCCAAGGTTTCAAAGGCATAGATCAACTTTTCAAGGTTTGTCACTCCCAAGAAGTTCTCTCCAAAATTCTTCCAACTTCGCAATGAACTTGCCAGCCAGTCCAGGAGATCTATCTAACACCCGAATTTGAAGATCAAATAAAGAATGGAGAAAGACAAACGGAAATGAAGTTAGTCAAAATTTGACTAACACTGATGGGGAAAAGCGCCCCTGCTGGCCAAGGGTGCCCAAACTTTTGAGGCATCAAATGCCGATTTTGAGCAAATGACATCTAAGATGTTTGTCTCAGACTTGATCAAGCTTCGATACGAGTCTGTCAGCGGATTAATCGGAGTTGCCAAACAGTCAGAATCAGGAGTCAAACAGAAGGATTTAGTCATCGAAGTCAACGTCAAATTACGAGGTCAAAGCACAAAAGTGCCCCTACTAGCCAAGGGCACTTAGGGTTTTGAGCCCTCAAATGCAGTTGCTAGGGTTTTCTAAAATGATCATCATCTTGTTCAGAATTCTTCAAGCTTTCCATTGCATATCTCAGCCCGATCAAAAGAATTGTCAATAGCCGGCAACTACAAATTGAACGAAGAACAGAGCACGAAGGACAAAATTATAAAGTTGTAAAAATGGTTGTCTGGCAATAAAGGCACCCCTGCTATCAGGGGCACCCAAGATTTTAACATGCCAAATGCATTTTTTAGGGTTTATGCCCTCTAAAAGATCATGTTCAATTTTGATCTAGCTCTGCAATCAACCTGTCAGCCAGCTCAGGAGATTTGCCAAATGTCGGGGAATGCAGACTGAAGGGAGGTGAAAATCAAGTTTGAGATGGTGAAAATCCTTGAAAATTTTCTCTAACTCTGATGAGCAAAAGCGCCCCTGCTAGCCAAGGGAGCCAAGAGTTTTGATGATCTGGAAGTCTAAATTTGGGTTTGCAACCTCAAGAAATTCCTTTTCAGTTTTGATCCTACTCTTCAACGAGACAGTCAGTCAGTCTACTAGATCTATCAGTCATTCAAAAACAGTGATCAAACAGAGGCTTCGGTGACATTCGCAAAGGTTAGAAATGGAAAATTTCAAAAAGGTTTCTAAGTCTGGAGAAGTTGGCGTCCAAAGTCAACTTTGACTTGGAGATATTTTTGAAGTGAATGTGCATGCTTTGGCTGCCCTAAAATTTAGGGATTTGACAACTAAACTCGAACTGATGAGCAATCTTCAATTAACAACTCCAAACTGAACTGTGAACTGCTCCATTTTTCTTGCATGTTGCGTCCTTTCTCTTGTGCATGATTTTTGACGCCTATTGAAGGATTAGTCTTCATTCTATTGACTAAATTAAGGTCCAATGAGGTCGCTTCATTCCTAAATTTAGGAATTAATTGCATGTGATGCCTCTATTCATGAAAAATTATTTAATTAAGCATTTGGGCATCCATTTTCTCCATCACAGGTTGAATACGAGCTCATATTTTCTCATGCAAACAGGATTTGAAGGCACTACAAGAGGAATTTTTCAGATTTGATTGAAGATTCGTGATCAGATTACATAGAAGAACACATTGGCAACATCAATTTTTCTAGAGCAATTTTTAAGAACAAATTCTCTCCTTCAGTTTTCAACAATCTAGGTCCTCATATTTTCGGCTTCTCTTGAAGATCAGCAATTTTTTCTTCAAAGCTTCTACCCTAAATTTTAGGGTTTTCTCTTTCTTCTATATTTTTCTAAAAATTGATCAACTGGGTTTACTCTGTACAAAATTGGCCAGAAAACCTATGTTCCAGAATTTTTGGCCACTTTGGGCTGAAAGGTGAAGGCTTTGCATGGTGGTCAAAAAGACATCTTTTTAAAAATCTGGTCATATAGGTTTGTTCAGCACAGAGTTGGCAACAAAACCCATGTTCCAGAATTTTTCATAAAAAAAATTCCCGTTGCTTCCCTCTATTTGAAGTTTCCCTTACATGGTGGTGAAAAAGTCATCTTTTTCAAAAACGGATGATCTGGGTTTGATCAGCACAGCATTCTCAACAAAACCCACGTTTCAGAATTTTTTCCAAAATTCTACCTCTGAAGAAGCAGTCAGAAGCTATTTTTAGCTTTTACAAAAATTCGTCCGAACATATCCAAGTTTTGTTAGTTTTTATGATCAGATTAGACAGTCAGAATTTAATTCAAAATCAGACACAATAACACAGCATATACCCTAGGAAAACCCTCCACTTGAAGGAGAAAAACCCAGCAACAATATATCACTTATATATTGAATGTCAACACAAATGTCTCATTTACAAAGAGGCCGATATGAATGCCAAATAGAAGCACCACAATCTGATGCTAACACAGTAACAAGGTAATGCAATCTGCTGATGATAAACTCAGCCTTCCACAAAATATCGATCTGCACTTGATGACAAACTCGCACTTGTATATATCGAACTTGTGATGAACTACGAATGAATGAATGTGAAACAATGAAAGACCATCGAACATATATACAAGATGAAGGGAGAGGTCGTGACTCTTCAATACTCCAAGTCGGCCTCCTTGAAAAGTCGTGTCTCCAACACACATGAAGTCGGCCACAAGGAAATTCGCAACTCCTCATAAATTTGTATCTTAGCAATAATTAAATATTAAATAAATGAGGCGCCTCCTCATAACGGATATCATCATAAATTAAATAGCCAAAGGCTATTATTTAATTTATCCATCAATGCAAAGGAGATCGGGCTGGAAGATAATCCCGATGTTGCTCGATAACATCAACACTCCCTCTTAGCTAGGGAGGATACTTCCAGCTGCATGAGACATATCACCTCATCGTGATGTCAACCAGAATGGCTACTCCCATATGTGGAAAGGAAAGATATCACCTCATCGTGATATCAACCATCATGGCTAACCCCATGTATGGTTAAAGTGCACAAGTGCTCATCACTCAACGTAATGTCGTCACCTCATCATGACATTCACCATGGCTACTCCTAGAAGGTGAAACTCAAGTACAAGAAAATCTTTACAGACTCTCTCACATGATGTTGTCATGGAGTCACACACATGACATCCACCATGGCTACTCCCAGAGGGTGGAAACAAGGGCTTTCACCTCAAATCTCTCTCAAAGAGAAATGCATTAACAAGGGCTTGCACCTCAAATCCCTCTCACAGAGAGAAATGCATTAATGAAGATCACTAATACTGAGACTCCTCAGCTAGGGCTTCATTCTCCACCATACCAAGCTTGTCTCGAAAGTACACAAACTTTATCCTGGAGAGAGGCTTGGTGAGAATGTTTGTCGTCTACTCATCAGTGCTGATATACTTCAACTGGATTGCTTTCCTTAATACCATATCTCTGATATAGTGGTATTTGATCTCAACATGTTTAGTTTTGTCATGAAACACTGGATTGACATAAAGCTTCACACAGCTTTGATTATCACAATGAATGATAGTCGGCTCCAATGATTGTCCAAACAATCCTGCAAGGAGCTTCCAAAGCCACACTACTTCTCGAGCTACCACACAAGCTACAATATACTCGGCCTCTGCGGTGCTCAGTGCCACTGAAGACTGCTTCCTGCTACACCAGGAGATCATCGCAGACCCCAAACTGAAACAACATCCAGAGGTGCTCTTCCGATCAGTGACACACCCTGCCCAATCGGAATCAATATATCCATGCAGCTTCAAGTCCATACCAGAAGAATACCTCAAGCCATATCCAACTATGCCATGCAAGTATCTCAGGATATGCTTTGCTGCAACTAGATGTATTTGCCTTGGTTCACACATGAACTGACTAAGTGCACTCACTGCATAACAAATATCTGGTCTAGTATTGATTAGATACATCAATGATCCAATCAACTGCCTGTACAAAGTAGAATCCACCAGATCTGAACTAGCTGCAGCCTCTTTTAACTTATGCAAGTTGGTCTCCATAGGCGTAGACATGGATTTGCAATCCATCATACCAAATCTCTTCAAAATGTCACTAGTATACTTCCCTTGACTTAGAATCATCTCATCAGGCTTCTGCCATACTTCTAAACCAAGGAAGTAGTGCATAAGACCAAGATCATTCATTTCAAATTCAGAAGCTAACTCCTTGCATTTCATAATGAGGTGATCTTCTCCAGTAAGAATTAAATCATCAACATAGAGAACCAAGATTAATGCTTCGCCATCAATTACCTTGAAG
This sequence comes from Sequoia sempervirens, assembly GCA_007258455.2. Taxonomy (NCBI): domain Eukaryota; kingdom Viridiplantae; phylum Streptophyta; class Pinopsida; order Cupressales; family Cupressaceae; genus Sequoia; species Sequoia sempervirens. The sequence goes on along the minus strand of VDFB02393047.1, from coordinate 54,587 downwards.
TATAGGTTTGAATCAGCATCATTCTTGGAGAAACCCAAGCTCATCAGGTAACGATCAATCCTTTCGTACCAAGCACAAGGAGCCTACTTAAGGCCATACAAAGCCTTCTTCAGCCTGCAAAAATGAGACTCCTTCCCATGTACCTCAAAGCCATCAGGTTGCTCAATATATACCTCTTCCTCGATTACACCATTCAAAAATGTTGTTTTCACATCCATCTGGTGAATCTTCCATCCTTCAGATGCTGCAATAGCAATGATGGTCCTGACTGAAGTATAGCGAGCAACTAGAGCAAAGGTTTCCTCATAGTCAACTCCCTCTTTCTAAGAGAATCCTCTAGCCACGAACCTAGCCTTGTACTTCTCGATACTCCCATCAGCCACATGCTTGATCTTGAAGAGCCATTTAGAAGAAACAACAAATTTTCCTTCAGGTCTAGGTACGATGTCCCAAACATCATTCTTGAGAATGGATTGATACTCTTCAGCCATAGCATCCTTCCATACTTGTTGACTAGTAGCTTCCTCAACACTGGAAGGTTCTGACTCAATGATTTGACTCATCAAAGCAACATAGCTTGAAAACTTATGAGGTCTCTTACTTTCTCTGAATGTTTCCCTTGAGGCTGCAAACCTTTCTTCCTCCTGCATTATTTGCCTAGCCCAAAGGGATCTTTTTCTTCCAATCAATATATTTGTAGCCCATCAGTAGGTTCCAAAGGCTCAGCTGGATCTTCATCTTCCATAGGATCAGTAGCCTCCCTCTGAACCTCAGGAGTATGGTCAACTTCCATATCCTGAGGAGACTCTTCATCTTCATGGTCTATCTCCATGTGGATGCCCTTGGATCTCCTGAATGCAACATCCTCTTCAAATGTAACATCCCTACTGATCTCAATCAACTTCTGGCCTGGAATGTATATTTTGTAAGCTTTTGAAGACTCACTGTAGCCTACAAATATCCCCTTCTTGCCAGAAGGTTCCAACTTTGTCCTTTTATCTTTCGATACGTGAACATACACTGGACAACCAACGATCCTCAAATGACTCACTTCCGACTTCACCCCTGTGAATGCTTCTTCAGGAGTCATGTTCTCCAAAATGGGGTGAGGACTTCTATTATGAACATAAACAGCTGTCCTAGATGCTTTAGCTCAAAGGAAGGTTTGCAGATCTTGATCATGAATCATGGCTTTGGCTGCTTCCATAATAGATCTGTTCTTCCTTTCAGCAACACCGTTCTGTTGAGGATTGTAAGGGACACAGAACTCCCTCTTAATCCCCACTTCAATGCAAAAGTTACGAAAGCTACTAGAAATGTACTCTCCTCTATTATCGGATCTCAGAACTTTGATCCTCTTCCCGGACAAGTTCTCTACCTGAGCTTTAAATTCTTTGAACCTCCCAAGAACTTCCTCAGATTCTTTAGATTTCAAGAAATATATCCAAGTCTTTCTAGAGTAGTCATCAATAAAAATAATGTAATACAAGAAACCACTCAAAGAAGCAACACACATTGGACCACATAAATCAGAATGAATAAGATCTAGAATACATTTAGATCTACCTTCACTACTATGAAATGGACCTTTAGTATTCTTACCCATTGCGCAACCTCTGCAAGTGCCTTCATGCTCTTGGTTGAATTTCGGAAGGCCCGTAACCATCTTCTCCATGGTAGGTAGTGCTCGAAAGTGAAGGTGAACCAATCTTCTATGCCAAAGTTCACACGAATTTGATAAATCATGCAACAGAGCCTAAAGTGGGCGGGTGCAAAGTCTGTAGAGGCTCTCATGACGAGCTCCAATCACCCGCGCAGTCTTGATATTTGAGCTCTTTGGCCATGCAAGAACTCTACCTTCTGAAAATGCAACTTGGTACCCCTTGTCCTCCAAGGTTGAGATAGAGACAAGGTTTCGCTTGATATCCGGAACAAATAGAACATCACTCAACTGCAAGGAAATGTCGGAATCCAAGTGAAGAGAGGAGGTCCCAACTCCTTTCATAGAATAACTAGCATCATCTCCAATAATTACTTGAACACTAGAATCTCTCTCCACCAAATCCGTTAGATGCTCTCTAAATCCGGTGATGTGGTGAGAAGCACCACTATTAATCAACCAAGTATTGTTGTTAGTAGGCAAATTGCTTGAAAGAGCAAAATAGAATAAGAGCCCACCTGAATGCTTTTGCGGAGAGATCTCACCAACATTTGCAATGGAAGCCTGTTGCTTAGGCCTGGTCGAACAATCCTTTGCATAGTGAGCATACTTGTCACATCTAAAACATTGAACACGAGAGAGATCCTTCTTCTTCTTGAATGCAAGAGCACCATCAGATCCCTTATCTCTATTCCTCTTGAAATATCCTTTCTTTCCTTCTTTCCCTTTCTTCTTCGAGGATTGTGCAGCAAGAACATGAATGTCTTCATTAGTAGACCTTTGACCAATACCTCTCGCAGCCAACCTAGACTCTTCTTGAATACAATCTTCCCTCAAACGATCAAACTTAGGAAGTTTTGATCTCGCACTTATTCCTTGAATGTATGACTCCCAAGATGAAGGAAGGCCATTAAGAGCCAACATGGTCAAATCCTTGTCATCAACAATATGCCCAATAGTAGAGAGCTGATCTCTCAACTCGGTGATCTTCATGAAGTATGAGATGACGAATTCTCCTTTCGCCATCTTGACATGATGAAGTTGTTGCTTTAATGCAAGAGCTCGACTTGTGTTGTTGATCTCATACATCTCCTCCAAAGTCTTGAACATATCTCTTGCAGATTTTAGCTTGGAGATAATTGGCACAATGTGGTCTTTCACAGAATCCACCAACATCTTTTTTGCTTTAGTGCCATTTCTCTTCCATTGTAATTTCTCATTCTCATCAGATGGTTCGGGAACTTCGCCCTCCACGAACGCTGCTAACTCATTTTCCTCCAAGGCGAGCATGACTCTAAATCTCCAAGATGTGAAATTAGATGCTCCCTCAAGTCTATCTTTGATCTTGAGCCTGTTCACCATCTTGACGATAAAATAGATGCAAATAAGGATGAGAATAAGAATAGAGTATATCGCTGCTTGACTAAATCTGATCAAGATCCTCTTAAACCCGCTCTAATACCATGTTAGTTTTTATGATCAGATTAGATAGTCAGAATTTAATTCAAAATCAGACACAATAACACAGCATATACCCTGGGAAAACACTCCACTTGAGGGAGAAAAACCCAGCAACAATATATCACTTATATATTGAATGTCAACACAAATGTCTCCTTTACAAAGAGGCCGATATGAACGCCAAATAGAAGCACCACAATCTGATGCTAACACAGTAACAAGGTAATGCAATCTGCTGATGATAAACTCAGCCTTCCACAAAATATCGATCTGCACTTGATGACAAACTCGCACTTGTATATATCGAACTTGTGATGAACTACGAATGAATGAATGTGAACAATGAAAGACCATCGAACATATATACAAGATGAAGGGGGAGGTCGTGACTCTTCAATACTCCAAGTCGGCCTCCTTGAAAAGTCGTGTCTCCAACACACATGAAGTCAGCCACAAGGAAATTCGCAACTCCTCATAAATTCGTATCTTAGCAATAATTAAATATTAAATAAATGAGGCGCCTCCTCATAACGGATATCATCATAAATTAAATAGCCAAAGGCTATTATTTAATTTATCCATCGATGCAAAGGAGATCGGGCTGGAAGATAATCCCGATGCTGGTCGATAACATCAACAAGTTTACTATCAAAAGTCTAGTTTTTCAGTATGCAATTCAATCCAATTGAATACAAGACCAAATCGGTCTTGATTCATGACTTCTTGAAAACCTTTGACACTAACTTGTGCCATGTTTATCTAGTGATTAAATTGAGCACTTTGGAAGGCGTAGACAGTACTACAATCAAGCATCTTGATCGCTTTGAATTGTCGGCAGCAGCTTCTATTCTCATCACAGTGTCAGATCTCCAGTTTTTCATTGCATGCATCAAGCATTACAACCCTTCTACACAACAAATTCAATCAATAGATGGGTGAGTTGTTTGTAGCCTCAAGCCGAGTTGTCAAGACCAGTATGCTTTTCTTGGATAGCAAGAGGATGCAGAATGTAGTCCCAGCTTCAAAGCCACCAATTGTACATCCTTCACTACCTTCCTCTTCCAAGGGAAAATCCAAAGTCAAGACCATAAGCAATCCACCCGAAGGTGTCAAGGTTAGCAGAAAGACGAAGAATTTGAAAGGAAACGCAAGTCAAAGAGTGTCCACAAAGATGGCTGAAATTAAACAAAATGTTGTTGGTGCTCTCAAGCTCGTAAGCGGATTCATCACACAGATCCCGTGCCATTATCTTCATGATGATGGTACCTACATCAATCTCGGTGTTGTACAAGCAGAATTCCAGAGTTTGGTCCGTGATGGCTTTGATGGTGATCCTGCGGCATCCAAGTTGAATCATTTTTCCGCGATGTCAACAAATTTTGACAAGGCAGCTGAGGAGGTCAAAGAATGTCTAAGATTGATCACAGATGGAGAGAAGACATTGAGCAAACAGTCCATTATTTTGGACAATAGCAAAGTGCCTAAAGAAGATGCAGTTAACAATTTCCTGGAGGATATGATTGCTCAAGATGGCTTGGAGTAGACAGCCAGTTAGATCCCACGATTTTCTCCAAGTATAGAGTCAAAGGCAGCAGTCAACTCAAGATCACTCTTGAGTTCAGATTGTTGATTTCATGCATGTTTATCTCTTCCTCAGGAATATCTTTTGGTGGAGTTGGAAATTTCAGTTAGGTTTCAGTTATCAGTTGACTCTCATATCAATAAGACTTGCATGTTGGCAAGTCAAATTAGTTTTAGTTTTAGACCAGTTAACTGAGGCAGTTTTTCCAATTAACTATTAAGTTGCATTTATTTAGACATAGGAATAAATCTTGCATGTTAGCAAGACTAAATGTTAACTCAAGGAGATTTTAGGGTTCCCTACTCCTTTGAGATTCTATAAATAAGAGCAACCTTGCTCATTGTATTTTAACTTTTGCTTGTGATAACAAATTGCTGCACCACTTTCACCTGTAATATTGTTATTCAGTGTTGGTTCACATTGTGTAAGAACATGATTGTATGCTTACTTTTGGCTGCAAATCATTGTTCAGTTTTGTTGGCGTAACAACTAGCACCTCTGGAGTAAGAGTTGGTACGGACAGCTATGCACACTACGCAATGAGTGCTCTTCAAATTAGGAGGGGAAGCTCCCTCGTTGTGCTTGACAAAAGTGCTTTGAAAAGGAAAGTAAACTAAACTAAATCCTGTCTTTTTGTTTCAGCTGTAGAGGTACAAGGCTTTCTCGAAAACTATATACGTTGCAGCTGAGTATTTTCTGGTTTCGCAGTATTACTAACTACAACTAAGCTTAATTACTTTAATCTATCCAGTTCCCTCAAGAAAACAGAGCATGAGGAAATGGAGCAAGGTTGACTATTTGACGATAAACAAGTGTAGATTCTCAACTTGAAGGCAAGGTGGCACGACTATCAGCTCAATCTAGACAAGTTTATTGGAAACAACATCACACGATAAACTAAATACGGATTCTCAACTTGAAGGCAAGGTGGCACGACTATCAGCTCAATCCGAATAAGTTTATTGTTCACAACAACACACGATAACCAAGTGCAGATTCTCTACTTAGAAGCAAGGTGGCACAACTATCATCTCAATCTGAACAAGTTTATTGAACACAAAACAGATTTGATCTAACTATGGAAAGAATTCACCATTATAATTGCATGAAACCCTATGTGGCATAACAATTCATCATAATCGTAAAAACACATGAACAGATACAAAAAGAGTAATATTGAGGGCAAGGTAGGCACAGCATATATTTCTCTCTAGTGCAAAAGTTATGTACAAATGAGCAAAAGCTCTTATTTATAGACATCGAAGGTGCAGGGAACCCTAAACGCCCTCGACACCACAGCCTTTGCAAATGCATGCAAGATTTATTGCTAAACCCAATTGAAAGTAAAACTATGTACAGCTTAACCGAAAGTTACCATCACGAACCTAAACATCTAATCTAAAATGGACACCAGCAAGCATGCACGCCCCAGTGCTGGAAAGTGAGTTAACCTGAAAGCGACACCATCGCTAACAAAACCTAAAAGAAACCTAAGTGTGTGCCATCTCAATGATACATGAGATGAGACAAATGAAGTTAACTTGAAGGTAACGCCAGTTTAACTCCCCTCGTGTGTACGTCTATCCCAGAGGTGGAACTGAAGTTTACCGGCCCCGTGATCTTGTTAAACCAATCCCTCAACGATTGTTAACTGCATCAATTATTCGAGCTATGGCGACTCTGCCTAGCACGCCAGTGCCGGGTGCAAACATATTCACCAAATGACCGAGATCAGTTCACCTCGCCCTTTGTTGCCTAATGCTCAACTCTCACACGTACGCAGAAATCTTACGTACCCAATAGTCTCCCACCGAAAATGGTATGAATAGTGCCTCGCAAAGCTCGATCGAACACTCCAGAAGCTCAACGTGAAAACGCCCTCAATTGATATCGACATCTAGTTTGGTGAAACTGTGCTCCTCACGCACCGAGTGAACTAGTAACGTGCTCTCTACTCTCAGCCAACTCTGACGCCAAAGTCTCTTCTATCTTTGCCCTGAAAACCAATTGTGTTTTCCAAGAGTAGATAGCCTCTTTATCCTCCGCACCTGTGACTGCATCATATGCCACACTCAGGTGAGCAATCATAATCTCATCCCATGGTTTGTTAATCGCCATATCTCACTACTCATCCTGGAGACGAATACGGAGCTCTCGTGTATTGTACCGCAACTGATATAACTCTGTGAGCATAGCACGACCTCTAGCAACGAACTCCTCCTCCCATTTATCCAAACGCTTGCCATATGCAACTAAGTGATTAAGTTGACTTTCCTCTGTTGGAGGCTCAAGCATCGGCGGGAGTGTGGCGATGACATCTGGTCTATGTACAAGGCTAGAAATATATTGACGAAGCTGCCTAATTTCAGCCTTGAGGGCTGCCTTATCCTCTCTGTCCTTCAGTATTCTATCCCTGGCACTGTCTGTAGCAACCTGTAGGAGATCAACCTGGGTCTGGCGTGTGCTACGACCAAGGTTGACTGTGATAACCTCAAAATCCTGAGATTCCAACTCAGCCAAGCTCTTCCCTTGTGGAGGTACAACAGTCTCGACGACAATCTCCATGTCAGTATTCCTCTCCACATGAACCATGTTCTTGACCCTCTTGTCTGGCATATCCTGATAAACCTGATCAAAATCTAAATGATTAAGAACATAGGATGGCTGCCTCCTCTTCCTTCCTAGTTGAGCTTCGATCCAAGATTGGTCTCGGCTAATGCTACTAGAAGGGTCTGTACTAGCAACAGGAGGTACTGACGAGAGTGAATGTGTAGAGGACCCACTGCGAGGCGGAGAGTCTAAATCCAATTCAATGAGAATTGGGGCTGGTGACTGCTCTAGAACTGGTGTAGTAACTTGAGGCTGAACCTCAGGCACTGGCAGACTCTGAACTGGCTGTCTATCAGGCTCCAGGTGTGTAATAGTGGCAAGCGCCTTGCCCTTTGAATTGTTTGATGCTTGACCTTTCTTAGGAGGATTACTCCTCTTCTTTTGTTTAGGTTTCGACGAGGAAGGTAATGAAGGATTCACCACTGGCGGCTCTGTTCTAGGCACACTTACCCTCCTTGTCTTCTTGCTGTAGAGGTAAAGTATACTGTTCTGTATAACTCTACTTGACGTCTCCTTGACCGTTGCGTATTCTTTGGCGTACCAATCAACTACTGGCAACGGTTGTGTATCAACCTGCTCTCTGAAAAACTGAGGAAGAACTTCTCCCTCATCATCTCGATAAACCTCCATCTTCCGACAAGAAAATAGAAATCGTGGAGAGAGAAGCGCCGTGAACTACGCCTCGCAAAACCTTGAAGTCATCTCGCTAATTCCAAGCCCAAGCATCCTCCATAGAAGGCTCATGATATGTGCTTCTAGCAAGGTGAGTTATATAATGACCTGAAAGATCATAGGCACGTGCTTCAACAAGATACTTAAGATGATATTTCTCGAGCTCTTGTCCTGCAACTTTGGCATCAATTGCCGTCTTGCACCAATACATTCCAAACTGAAAAGGAAAATTGATAGATGGTCTGGTGTCATGCATAAAAGACGGCGAACATCATGCACTGCTCTTGTGGAACTCCCCGAAAAGATTGTCTTATCCGAAGGGATAGCGGAAGCATACGATTTTCTCAGAATCCGGGTATACCGGATAGGTGTATGCCTGAACTGCACAAACCACCACCCACTATCGGGCCGCCCCCAGCAACCGCCGAGATACGAACGCAACCCCACATCCAAATTTTCACCGTATAAGCCGAAAAGCTCATGAACACACTTGTAATGACATCTCAGCCCTCTAGTGAACTCAAGCTGATCATAATAATCGATAGACTTTCCAACACTCAGAATGCCCAATAGCATTTAATCCTCTGAATCCCACCTCGATAGTTTCTATCAAGGCACATGAGATACTTAACACATGTGAAACTCATGGGCACCAGGAAACCAAAGGATCCGCCTGCGGAGAATGACGATGAAGGATGCCCAACCATAATGCTCCCGCCTTCGTAAAATGATGCACTACTCAATGTAATACATCCAAGGCTGGAAAACATTCGCATGTGCTTGACCTGAGACACGATTCAAGAGTGTGATTAGAATCGCGTACTCATCCTTGTATTCACCACGACCCACATTGTTTGGCAATCTATTCTTTGCTTGTTTTAACCATCTTTCTGCCATCTTGTTATGACACTTGTCCACATCAGCGTTAAATGCCTTCTCACACTGCTCCATGGAAATAACTAGACTATTCGAGTGTTGAGGAATGCCAAAACTTCTTTCAATGTCCAAAGGCTTGAGACTACAAATAACTCGTCCATCAACTGACACTATCTCACGAGTAGTAGAATTGTAATGCTTAATACAAGCCATCACAAACTCAACACAATGAACGGAGATAGGTATGGAAGCGGCCTCTAATAAGCCAGACTGCTCAATATTTTGAATAATCAAAGCTCTGATCTTAACTGGATCAAGAACTGCTTCTGGCAACACCTTGTGAAGATCTGTCTCAACCATCCTGAGGAAGTCATGAGTAAGGACTGTTTTGGTCCTGTATTCGAGCTGAGTGTACTGCATTCTAAAAAACTCGCCTGTTGACTGCGAACTCCACTATGTTTTGACAAGATTTCTGGAAAGCTAAAAAGAGCCTGCGAGAGTTAAAAATAGCCTTTCGAAGAGTTATTTTCGACGAAAAATCTGAGATATGGGTTTTGTCCAGAAAAAGATTCTAAGACAACCCAGAACGTCAGATATGCGAAAATATGACTTCTACTTGATCATGCAAAGACTTTTCAGTTGAGAAAATTAGAAACTCAAGAACAAATGTTCTAAAGTTAAAAATTCCTGAAAAATCAAGCGCACAATTTTAACTCGAGGAAATTATATAGAAATGATCCAGATGTTTGAACTTGTCGAATTTGCCAATTTCAGGAACATGCGAATTGGAACCTGAGAGAAATCTGAGGACCAAGGAGGAAAAAGACATTTTTTGTATGCTCTTCTTCAATGAAAATCGCCCTTGAATTCTTCAAATTGCTGATAATTGTGAACTTTTAACCTGCAAAAAGATATGTTTGATGAAATCGCCTTTGGAAATTGATGAGGAATTCGCCTTTGTTTTGCTAGAATTCGCCTTTACTTGAAAATTACGAATTTGTCTTGAAGTTGCGCCTTTGTTTCTTGATAAAATTCGATTTCCCTTGAAGATATGAATTTCTCTTAAGAAAAACGAATTTCTCTTTAGCCTTATGAAACATAAATGAAGACGGTGCCATGTTTAAATAAGAAGAAATTCGCACCAATTTGTGAACTGCAAGATTTAAAACCCTGACTGAAATAGAAGATTTTCAATTGGTCGCCCTTCAGTTGAACTGCCACTGACTCAAAGTTCAAAAATAAATAATAATAAAATATTTATTATCATGCAATTTGCAAAAGGCGCCATTTTAGAAATTCGCCATTTAATGCAAAAATATAATAAATATTAAATATTATTAAACTTCAGTTGACAAATTGAATGAAGCTTTGAGATTCACCGTTAGACTTCACTGATTCCAAAAAGTCATCATCTGAGCTCATAGGCGTCCATTTGCTCAAGATATTGCACTTTTTATTAACTTCTTATATTATAGCTAACGACAAAGTTACGACTGGCCATCTTCGACACTGATTTTCGGATGACCGGATGATGATGAGACCGAGCTGATGAATTGAATGCGAAGCTTGCTGAGCAAGGAAGAAATGTCTGCTGGGAGTCGTCACTGCAAAATTCATCATTTAACACCTCAAAAAATTAGGAGCCCTTGATTAAATTCATTTACAGGTACCAAACTTAACCATTTCTTCAAACTGCCATCTGACACTTCAAACGGCTACCAACGACGAATGGTGAACCCTGCTGACAGGCAATCAAGCTCACTGCATGCCTATAGACATTCTGCATCCAACGACTGTACGCAAGGCATCTGAAAAGTGCATTAAGGACCTCAAAAGTAAAAGCGCCCCTGGGCTACAGTTGCACTGACACCATTTTGACAGAAGTACAACTCTCAACCAAATGCCCTACTTCGACCTCTGATATCTGGAGCTGGGATAACCCGATTCGAGCACTGTCTATCTCAACGCGTAGCTGGAAGGACTTACAAGAGACATCTCTAGAGGTGACGAAGCAAGAAAATTGCTTCTAAGACCTCAAAAATGCAAGTGCGTATTTTATTTAAAATATACGCTCCATACTTGGCCATTTTTCGGATGTCTTCACTTTTCAACACTTCGTCAAAGACCTCGCACGTACGAGCATCTGCCAAATCCCGGAAGCTGATGGCTGGGCTTGTTGAATAGATAAAGTAATTACGCTCAAGTCTCGTGAAGACTTCGAACGCGAACGACCTCATCTAACAGGCCTAAAGGCTAGGCGCCTCTGGACTGTAGAAATACAATAAAAAATTTATGCCAGTCCGCCCGTGAAATTACGTGCCTGATAGAATCTCTGCCACGATCACCTGGAATGTCGGATTAACAGGCAACTTGGTGCAACGCGAATCTGGACTAGAGTAGTACTGATGTCAGGAAGAGTTCGTCAGCAAACTGGATCATCTTAAGGGTCATTTTGACAAACGCCCACGACTGTGATTACCTTTGAAGCGCGAAAAAAGCTCAAAGATGTAAATCTCAATTATAAGCTCATCTTGGGCGTTGGTACTGGGTTCGGATATTCTGCGTTTGATAGCTCGTCGGATAAGCCAACTAGTACATGAAAGAGATTGATTACTTCAGCGACAGAATGCCAAGATCAACCCCCCTTTAAAGAAGAGCCCTCAAGCTTCTGGTAGCTTTTGCTGAGACAAATTTCCTCATATGAACTTTGCAGTTTCAACTTTGTCTCGCCCGGTTGCGAGTTATAGATATGAAGCTTATTTGGATAAGCTCCATGGACCAGCGGACCAATTACGAAAAGTTTGGTGTATTTATGAGTACTTTCCGCTAAAATCTTGACCTTCAAAGAAAGGCCACACAGGCTACCGGTAGCTTTTGCTTTTCTCTGAGAAATCTTCATAAATTGACCATTGAAATCATCATCTTGATCACTGAAATGACCATGTGCAACGTGAAATGTTGTCGTGAGACGCTCCTCCATCGTGAAAAGCTCCATTCTAAGTCTCTGATTCAGGTTATGATCAATAAAACTGACTTTGACTGACAAAATATTGACAAAAACTCCATGCTTGATATTGCCCAAAACTGTATTTTACATCATTTAGCAAGGTTTAGACTCTTTTAAACAAAATGCCTTGATGAAGCAAAAAATTTTGGTTTTGGGTACAACAAGTTTATTGTTTAATGTCATGTTATAAAGCTGGTTTGATCGTCTATTGTGTGTTTGTTTCATCATACAATTTGCTGTCCCAAATGTACTATTGTTCAAGAAAGCTTTGAGGAAATAAATCTCACGCCTTTGTGTTTCGATCCAATGTCTAATTTCTTTCAGTAATTGGCTTCCATAATTTTTATTTCAGCTTACAATCGAAAGTACAATGAGTCTTCGGGTGAATGTTGGATGCAAGTTTATTTGAGCTTTTGTGTCAAAAAATCATACTTGTTTACTTTTAGTTTCTCTTGCTCTGAATTTACTTGGGAAATTAGAAGCATTTTAGCATAGGCTTAGTTGAGTTGGATTTACAAAACCAAAGAAAATCTCAGCTACGACACAAAGAGTTTTCTAAACCTTGTGCTCTTAAGCTAAGAACAAAAAGATCGGCCATTAGTTTAGTTGTTTCTTTTAAAAGCATAATCACCGAAGAGGGAGCTTCCCCTCCGAATTTGAAGAGTAGTTTATTTGTGCATAGTTGTCTGTTTCCAATACGCACTCCAGAGGTGCAAATTGAAACGCCAACAAGGATCACAGAATCCATCTCCCTAGCTTTCTTGATTGCCTACTATAACAAGCTCGGATTGAGAGCTTTGACCCAACCCCTTAAAGGGTCCATCAAACCATCCATGAACAAAACCAGCAATCTCCTTTTTGATATATCAGTGACTAGAATGGCAAGTCTCTGGAAATCAGCAATGTAGTTGTCCATTGATCTCCACTGCTTCAATTGGGCTAATTCCTTGAAATGGAGTTCAGGATCCTTGACATCAAACCTCTCAATTAACCTTTCGGTAAACTCAACATAAGAGGTGATCTGATCATGGCCCATTGCGACCATTCCATGATGCCACCATTTGTGGGCAACTCCATCTAGATGTATGGAAAAGTATTTTATTACTTCATCCTCAGGCATTGGACTCAACTGGAAATATGTATCTACTTTATAAACCTAGGCACATGTTGATGTCTTCCCTGATCCATCACAAAAAGGCAAACTCAATTTACCAACCTTCCTCCACAGATCATTGTGATGCTCTCTATTACCCCTGTTGGGCATATGTCTCATCCTTAGGTCTATATAGTCACGGAGGGAGATATCATGCTGAAAACCCGATCCTGCATCAGCCCAGTCTTGTCTGAGTTGTTCCTGCAACTAAATCAATGTGGTTCCATTGCCTTCCTGAGGCTCTACTTTGGTTGGGAAAACAGACATTAAAGGCCTTGAGTTTGTAGGTGCAATATGCTGGTTAGAAGTTCAGTTATTAACCGAATTGTCTCCTTGACCATTTTTGCCTCCGTTATGGCCATTTCGGTTGATATGGTTATTGTTGTTGTTGTTGTTAAGCAAAGTTTCGATCATTAATTCCATCAATTGTGTCATTCGTTGATTTGTTGCCTATTGTTTTGCCAATAGTGCATTAAGGAGGTCTTCCTCTCTCTGATCTTCCCCTCTATCACCCATCTTCGCCTCTATATGTGCACCACCTCTTGTAGAGGAGTCAGTGCCACTGCCTGAAGGAGATATTTGGTGTATCCCCAGAATACCAGAAGCAAATTCCCCTTCTAGAATCATTGTTTCTTAATCTCTCTATTATAGTACTGTCTCTCTTCGTCACTCATGAAAACCACAAGTTGGCAGGAACACAAGATCTGATACCACTATAAAGACCCTTGAAAATTTTCACAATATTTTTTGGTTTGACAATGTAAACATATAGTCAAACAATTGCCATGTCGAGTGCCAACATTTCGTCAAACAAATACCATGCAATGGACTTATAGATAAGACAATTAATATTGCAAATATTGTAGAATATTAAATGTACTGTTTGTTGGAACTTATATCAAAGATATTACAACTTAGAAATTTTACCGATTATCTAATTCAAACCAAAAGCAATATATCTCTAGAAATGTATGACAATACACATCAATTCTTCCTCTTTCATTAATAACGCACAGTCGTTACAATTCCTATAACTTCATATTCAATTTTATAGTGAATAAAATAGCCAATAAATACAGAGATGCTGAAACGGCTAACCTTCACATTATTTTTCTTCACCATATTCAATAGCGATCATCCTCCTGAATGGTATGGCGCCCTACAAGTGAAACAAACTAGCAGGTAGGTCACAATAGGCAGAGAGTGATATTCTGCTGACTATTCAAACTCCACGTCAGCGTATAATTTGGACCCGTCAACATTTGTGTTGGATATTGTTGTGACCTTTTTCACACCTCGCCCCATTCAAAATGGGGGCCCCTAATTTTTGCTCCATTCTGGTCTTTTGTCTTTGGTTCTTCTCTCTCTTTCTCTCTCTCTCTGTCTCTTTTCCCTAGTCTGCCTTTCGAGGGACGTTCCAGTCTGCAAGCTTAAGCGTAAAATTGACCGAGTCTAAAAATTAGGGTTTCATTTTTCCTGGTCAGTCCAAGGTCGAATAGGGCGAATAAATTGAAAATTGAGCCCAACATTGATGTCAACATGTTTCCAGCAGGGCTCCAGCTAAATTTCACCAGATTCTGACAACTTACTATTTTTAGTAAGCGTGTAATTGCAGGCAATCTGTCAGCATTTTTGAGATTCCGATAGTCACACGGCATTCAAAGCGCATCAGGCTACTCGTATGCAAAATTTGAGCAAAAACAGACAACTTTCTATTTTTAGCAGTCCAGCTTCCGGGACAAATTTCAGGGTTCAGATGCAGAGTTTTTCTTTGCATGTCTGCATATTCCTTCTGGGTTTTTCAAGACCTTCGCGATGGTGTGACATGCAAATGAAGATAATCACTCAGTAAGGAACTTGCTATTTTTAGCAGGTGTGTCCCGGCAGCCGCCTCCCAGCAGTTCAGAATCACGAGCTGATCGCAGTGCCACAGAAATGAAGAGAAACAGAGACCATTTGATACGCATGCAGAGCAAATTAGGGTTTCCAACTTCGGAGCCCGAAAAGAGGGGTAAAAGGTCAAAATTTTCGATCAGTATCCTTTAGGCTATCTGCTGGTAAAATTTCACGTCAAACGGAGCACTTACTATTTATAGTAAGTCAATCTGGAAACAGGCTAAAAGTAGCAAGTCAAGTGCATGCGCCGATGTCAGCAGGCAGGTCATGTGGTGAGGAGCACCTCATTCAAATTTCAAGTTAATCGGAGTTGTGGAAGTCTCAGAAGCAAGCAGTTACTATTTATAGTAAATCATCTTCGGAAACATGCTATAAATAGCAGGTCAGCTCAAAATGGCAGTGTCGACAGGACAACAAGGTCATGAGGATGCTATGTTTAAAATTTCAAGTCGTTCTGAGCTTCAGAGATGCAAATTCAGAGGGCTTACTATAAATAGCAGGGCATGAAATACTGGCAAAAAACGAGAAAAAATTCTAAGGCTGGAGCTTCATCCAGTAGACATGGCCAAATGTGCCCAGTTGATGAGAAGGCATGGAAAAATTCTAAGTATGAAGTTCTTCCTTCATCAGAGGCAAAATGCGCCCAAAATACAAGTGGTCAATGAAAGTCAACACCTTTCATCCTGAAGGCATGTCAAAATGCGCCCAAGGGAAGCTCATGGAAGTTAAAAAAAAATTCTAAGTTGAAATTTCATCCACCTCCCCATGCCAAATGCGCCCAAGATGAAATAAGTTGGTGAAAATATTCTAAGGCAAGTGTTTTATCCCTCACACATAGCAAAATGCGCCCTGCTTGATGAAGAAGCAAAGATGTTCAAATATGCTAAGTATAAAAATCCACCTCCCTATGCTAAATGCACCCAAATAGGGCCACATGAGGACAAAAGCCGGAAGTTAAAGTGCCACTTGTGAAAAACGTTGGAGTTTCATCCTTCATGAGGTATGAAATGCGCCCACCTCTCAAGAGGTCAAAGAAGTCAAAGGATTTTCATCCTTCATGAGGTGCAAAATGCGCCCAAAACATGCCATATGGAGACAAAAATGAAGAAGTTGAAAGGTCACTAAGGCGTTGAAAACGTTCTATCCTCCTCAAGGCAAGATATCCTCCTCACCCCCCTAGATGCGCCATCCTTCATGCATGTCCAAATGCGCCCAAAATGAGAAAGGTCAAAGCAGTCAGCAAGCTTTATCCTTTACCCTATGCTAAATGCGCCCATGCTAAACAAGGAGTCCAAGGTGGTCAAAGGTGGCGTTGAAAAGTTTGTCCTTCAGCACACATGATATGCGCCCATCCTCTTGAACATGTAATATGCGCCCAAATGAGGGCATGTGAAGACAAAATATGGAAGAAAGTCAAAGAGGCGTTGGAGTTATCCCTTCCACATGTGCTAAATGCGCTAGGCTGTGGGATGATGTAAGTAATAAAATATGCTAAGTACGCCAAGGTGAAGGTAAAGATGAAAATATTACTAAGGCGTGGCTAATATCCTCCATAACACATGAGATGCGCCAAGGTGGAGGTAAGTTTAAGAGTGAAGAGCTTAAGGCGTTGGGAGCTTATCCACCTCACTATGCAAATTGCGCCCAAAAGTTCATAATGTGAAGGAAAAATAATGCATGCCTAGGCATTGGAAATTGCCAGATGAAAAATAAAATATGGGATGTGCTTTCAAGAAATATTTTCTTAGAGGAGTTAACGAAATTTTCTTACCACTGGCAAGATGGATTGAAGAATGAATAAAAAAATTTCTAAGGGAAAAATTTTCAAAAGAAATGCTTAGTGATACAAAATTTTCTAAGGCACAAAATGTTCTCCCATAGAAAAATGCCTAAGTCTAGAGAGGTGATGAAGTTTTTCTTGAAGCACGAGCGGAATTGCCAGAGGTGAAGTCAGTGAATGCCAGCTTCACAGGGTTGATAAAAATTTTCCAGGTCAGAGCAAAGGGATACTTCAGGATCGAAGAACAAGAATAAATTTGATGAAGTAATATTTTTCTAAGGTTAAAAATTTAAAAATTAAATGAACCCGTTTGTTGTGCACCCATGGGTTCGACGCGTTCTGAAGGAAATTTTCTTCTGGGTATTGAAGATTATCGATGAGGAGTTGATTTTAAGGTCTTCCATGCTTCGCTGCAGCCTTCAGGGTGAAGATTTTTGATTGGCACTGGATGAATGAGTTTTCCTAAGGGAAATATGAAAATTTTCTAAGGCAAAATGAAGAAAATGTGTTTTCAAGGTGAAATTCTCCAGGCGATGAATTTGAAAGGAATTGCCTAGGTGAATTTGCTCAAATTCTTCGTGATGATAGTCTTCTTGAGCCAGAGATGGATAAAATCAAAGTTGTCAGAGCTCTAGCAGGTGAAATGAATTTCTTGAGGATGCAGTTGAAGTTAATATTGTCAAAGATGATGCGCCCTTGAGGAGGATGAAATTTGGCTAAGACATGAAGAATTTGAACGTGAAGTTGGCTGAGTGGAGGCGATGAGCGCTTGGAGATTCGTGAAAATCGAATGCAGAAATAAGTTGAATTTATATTATGAAATGTTCGATGCCCTTCTCCTTGCTTGTTGTTTTCACGGGAGAAGACGTCGAGGAGCCAAAGCGTTGATGATTCGTGATCAAGGCAGTATTTCCACCGAGAGGAAGAAAAGTTCTGTGAGAAAAATATGGCTAAGTGTTAGAGGCTCAAGTAACAAAGAAAAACATTTTCAAAATTCAAGATAAAAAAAAAAGAATGGAAGCTCGAGCAAAGTTGAGGAACAGCGTCGAAGAAGATCAAAGAGGCGGTGTGAGCAGCATTTCAAATTGGAATCTTCTAGAAGGATGATGGTGGACATTATGGCTCATTTATTTTGCCTCCCTATTCTGGCAGTTTTAAGGTTAGAAATTTTGGTGGCGCGATTCAGCCTCCTGGTGTAACCTAGTAGTCTTTTGGTGAGCTGCTTCTGTAAAGTCCCCTCATTTGTAATCTCATTAGAAGGAGAATTAGATCATAGTTAGGATAGTAGAGAAGGAGTAGAGAGCAATTAGATAGTTGATAGTATAGTTTAGATTGAAAAGGAAGGAAAGTCTTCCCTTTGGATACTTTGTAAGAAGTTGTCATGTATGCTTTCATAATAAAAGAATTTTCATTGATGGTGAATTCTTCTTTGTTGTGAATAGTTATTGAGGCTTCTTCGTCCTTCCAATTCGCGTAGCATCTTGAAGTAGCATAAAGTAAAGTAGATTTCATTTCATGCAAGTGCCCGCAATTGTGGAATGTGGTGCTCGATTTGAACAAGACTTCGTTTGTCCATACCACTAGCGGGCTCGCTGACGGTGGTTTCGCCTTGCGTGGTCAACTGGAACCTTGTGAAACTTAACTTCGATTATGGTTTATATGTTGGCATGCGTCGTTGAGATGGTGTCTTCATGCTAGATCGTGATCTGAACATCTTGAGTCACTCCTCTGAAGATTGCACCAGTTCCGACTGTCCAGTGAGGCAAAGTAGACTTGGTTGAAGTCACGTAATTGCCGTGTCCACTTTAGAGTAATTTAGAACCTCTTGTCTCCTCATTTAATTTCAGTTCATTTCCGGTTAGGATTAGGAAACTTGTGCTCACTTGCCTAATCATCCAAATCATATGGAAGCCCTTAGTCCACTGTCTGCTGTCAACTGTCGAACAATTGTGTAAGTCCCCTCGTGAGAACACAGCAACTCACATCAAACCAACTGAGGGTATTCTAAGTATTCAGAACCTTGGAGTTGAAAGCATGATCTTACTACTTAATGTATCTTGAATACTTTGTTCAAGAGAGGATAGGGTATCCGTTGGGAAACTTTATTCTGTGTTGGTGCGGTCTCAAAAACCACGTCAACAGATATATAAGAGTTGCGCCCATAGAAGAATCGGCATAAGTCTAAAATGAACTGCCCTTGACCAGCGGATATAATCTCCTTCGATATGATGTAATTAAATAAACTGCAAACAATTATTATGAATGGCGGTTCATAGAATATATCAGCCAAAAAGCATATTGACCACCATAAATGTATATGCAATCATATAAGGCGACTCATATTCTAGATAAAGATAATATAGCTGCTAACATTTATCACCAATCGCCCATACTGGAAGGTATATGTTGTAGCGATAAAGCAAATCAACCCCCTTTATAAATGTATAGAATTGCCCAATTCTGAGTAGATAAGATAATCGTCCAGCATTGAAATTATAGCAACCAAAATCCAAAATAAGTTGTCCCAATCAATCAACAATAAAGAAATGATTATGCATCAACTTCTGCTCTGATAATAGCATCAGCTAGCTAGGATAATATTAATATTCAATATCAATCACCCAAATAGATAATCGTTACTATAATGTCCCCATTTTGGCCATACGCTCTTCATTTGGATTTAGCCTATTTCTGAGAATCCGTAGGCTACTCAGTTGTGCAAAATTAGGGTTTCCTCTTTCAGATACTACTCAGTTGGCATTCAGAGGATGTTGTGCAGACTTACTATTTTTAGCAAGTCTATCTTTTGGTAGTATCTGTCTAGCAACAGTTCAATCCTTTGCAGTTCAGTGTTCAGTTTGGCTTTCTATTGTTTTGATATGAACTTACTATTTATAGCAGTTGGCTATTTTTAGTAAGTCTAATTTTGGCAGTGGCATTATCAGCAGTTCAGCTCAAGTCATCTTGCTATCCATCAGTTTCAGTATTGGCATTGGTTTTGGTTATCTCCATGGACTGAGTTTTTATACTTAGTCAATTTCATGTTTTTCAGTTGTACCCCACACTAAGCAATAACTTCATATTTGTTTCAAGAGGGTCATTAAGGGGTCGTGAGCATTTAATGGTTAATACGTGCTTTATTGTTGCAATTTAGGCTGGGCGCTAAAGTTGACCATGCATATTGTTTAAAAATCGTATGAGTGGCATCCCTCTTCCAAGTTATGATTTGACTTATAGGAATTTAGTATTCATTTTCAATTAAACCTTATATTACTGTTTGAAAAATGATTATCTTGAATACCGTATTGCTATTGGGGTTTTGGTAAAATCCATTAAAAGGATAACAACAAATTTACTCCTCGGGCTGAAACTGGTTCCGGTGGTGGTTGTACGGTATACTATCAAATACATATTGGAAAAGCATTATTGTGGAGTTTTGGTGAGATATTTCCAATTTTCATGTTGTTGGTTTATCATGGCTGAAAGTGATTTTTGTATACAGCTTTTGGATGACATTTAATTTTGTTCTAGGTATTGGTGATTCATGTTTGTTGACTATGGGTGACCCTTCTCATAGAAGATGAGAATTTATTGTGAAGAATCTAATTTTTAAGAGCCAAATCGCCCTTTCAGTCAGGTCGTACCTTCTTGCTTGGCATTGGAATTCATGCCAAATAAATAGGAATGCTTTGATGCAATTTTATAATCTGATTGGGGGCACCATCCTCCTAGAAGACCTTTGCACTTAGTTTCAGTCAATTCGGAGGTAAATTCATGAAGTTATGAGCATTTATTTGATTTCCAGCTTGCTGGTTCACAGTTTCAGTCTGCTGGTTTTTGTTATCAGACCTCACTAAGTTCAGATTTTGGCTTCATTATCAATCCTTGAGAGTTTTAAACATTGCTATAATCATCCTTCTTATATTTGTATTCATTATATTGTTGTAATACTCGTAATTTGTAGATTCTTTCAATTGTAAGGTTGAGAATTAGTAGTACTAATCCAACCATTATTATTATTGCAATTACTTGTGGTTTCTAATGCAAATACTTTAACCCCTGGATGGTTTACCGCCAGTGTGGAGAATAAACTTTGTAACTCTCATTGTACCCACTGAAAAGTGGAGAATTCCCACTCTTAAGTGGATGCCTGCCGCAGCGGATGAATTAGTTGAATTTTTTGTATTATTCACCTCACTGTTTAAGTGGTTGAGCAGAAATATTTATGGTTGGTTCACCGCCTAAGTTCTTTCAGTTTTGTAATACTTACTCTGCCATATGTTAGCACCTCACCTTCAAAAAGGAGATCTTGTGTACACGATACAAGTACAGGTTATCTTATTTCGGTTATATGTCGGTTCAATTATTGAGTTATTGATCTAGGGATCCTGCGATATGCCCTCTTTCTTGATTGGTTTTAGGCATTCTTCGAATTAGAGTTACTTTGATAGAATTTGGTTTTGGGCGCTAAGCTAATCAAATTAATGAAGTGTTTATTATTGTGCCAAAAATTGTGAAATTAGTTTAGCATATTCGATTCCTCCTACAAATTTACCTCGGTGAGATTCACAGGTGAATCAGCGTTCACAGGTTAGGGTGGATTCATTTCACCACCGAAACCCCGAATCTTCAAGCCCGAGAGCTCTCAGCAAATTAGAAGAAATAAACTCCAATCCTGAAAAATACATTCCCGAATGCACCTTTTGTAGTCTCTCGTGAAATAACCGTTCCCTCACAAATATTTGAATATTTAACTTTAGGAGGGAAATAAAGTGACTTTATAAATATTATTGGTCCCACTTAAGTCACTTAAAAAATAATATTAATTAATTAATAATATTCATATTATTTGCTTGAGAGGAATAAAATTAATTAATTAATTAATAATTAATTCCCTTAATTTAATTATTGGCTTACGGGAATTAGATAAGCCAATAAATTATCCAGACCATCAATTAGAAGGGAACATTACAAAAAAAATGCAAAGCTATTTTATAACCAGCTATGTCACACCATTAAGGAGGTGGGGGTATCATATGTAGTCTAGATTGTTAAAGATGTTGCCCTTGATTATAAAGAAACAGGCTTGTTGGTATGAAAAAGGTACAAGTATATATTTTGGACACCATGTTGTGTGCATTCGTTGAATAATGTGCACAAAAATATTGGCAAGTTCAAGTGGATCTTCAATCTCATTGACAAGGGCAGAAAAAATAGAGATGTTCATATGTAACCATCACCACACAAGTCATTTATCAAAAATTTACCAACATGCAGCTCCTAAAACCTATTGATACACAGTGTGATTATTTTCTTCTTCTTAACCATCTTTGTGCAGTGAATGGAGCTTTGTGTTCCACTGTAGTTAATGATGCATGGGCAGCTTGGAGACAATCGACATTAGATACTGCAGTTGAGGTGAGAGGTATGGTCATTGATGACTGTTTTTGGGTTAATGTTAATTTGTTGTGGACTTTATTAAGCCCATACGTGAGGTGATCGAATTTGCAAATTCAGAAAAGCCATTTTTTGGAGAAATTTATGAAGAAATAAATTCCATGTGTGAAAGAATTAAGAAAATAATAGATCAAAGAGTCAAACCAACTCACTCATCATTACCAATCACTAGGGATAATTGGCACTTGTGACCTTGCCCCTTTGGTATTCTAGACTACTACAATATTAAATGCCTTCCAACAACTAGTCAAAGGTAACAATTTCCATATTTAAGCCGATTCATTAAATTCAGCACAAAAACATCACTCCACATTCATCATTAGGCGAACATGATTCTAGCATTGTTGCACATATTAACATAATTCATTGAAAACATTGTTCATGCATTCCATTGATACATAGTTGCTGATTTCAGCTCATACAACAAAGATACAATTCAGATTTCTCTCATAAAGAATCACAATAGATTGCCAAGTTGGTTTCATATTGCTCCCATCACTACGCTTGTATCTTCTATCTTGGAAACACACTTTTCTTTCAGAAAAGCTGCTTTGTGTGAGTATGTGCAGAATCGCAGATTTCGTTGGCATTTTTGCATGTGTTTTAGCCATATTTTGCATTAAAACATAAACAGAAAATAAACATTATAGGAAACTCCAGTTACTGGTATGCTTCATGTCATTCATGATTTTAGTGAGTAAAGTAGAAATTGTCTGCTAATTAAGTAAATTAGCAAGATAGATTAAACAAACCAAATTATTTGTTTTCCTTTTATTGTTTGTTTATAGAGGATTAAGAGCTAAGAAAACAAATTGCATGCTGTTTATTTTTTGCTGATTTAATTTGCTTGCTTACTAATTCTGACTGGTTTATTTGCATATGCTGCTAACTCTAGCTTAGTTCTTGTTTTGCTTTCCTTTTCTTGTTTGTTTCTATAAAGGACTTGGCCGTCAAAGAATAATATGTTAAAGAAGAGGTTTCTGGAAATAATTGCATAGAGAGAACTGGATCCATGTTTGAAGCAACACCTTGTAGCCTATCCTCAGGATGAATGATAAGATTGCAAATAAAAACTCCTTATGTGGATAACTCCAAGTATATCACATGAGATGGATCTTTAAACCTCTTTATGAATGCCAAAATTGCAATCTTCAAGCGATCTTTATCCTAAACTTCTCCAGAAGCTTTGATTCATAGAAAAGGTTCATTCCATGTATGGAAAATATTTAAGAATTCAATCTTCCACAATCCACAGTGGTAGAAATGATATTTTTAGAAAATTTGCATACAATGAGTTTATCTAATATTGTATGTCTTTTGGTTTTGGCCACACTGTGGAATTCTGTCATGCCCCCGAAAAAGAAAAGAAAAAAAAAACCAAAAATTGAAATGCAAGCAAATAAATAAAATAAGTAACAATATAAATATTAAAAATATGAATATAAATATTAATAATTTAATATTCTTATTGTAATCATATATATAAAAAACTAATATAAAAATAAATATATTAACAATATATTCAGTTTATAAATATAATAATTAATATTAATATAAATTTATAAACATAACATATATAGTGTGATTAAAGGCAACGATTATGATCTAGAAAAGAAGCGGCACTTACAATGAATCGATGCACTTCGAAAATATATGGCAGCGATTAAATTACAAGGAAGCAGCACTTATAATAATGGGCAGTAAGAAAAGAATCGATTCATTTATGACTTGCTAAGAAGGATCGCACCATTTGAGGAAAACATTTCCTAAGATAAACTAATCAATAAATATGGGCAGCATGACTTATAACTATAAAGAAAGGTTTTGAGGGCATCGATTACTATATTAGGTAGTAATAAGGTAAGGCAGCCTTTAATTATATTAAAGGCAATAATCATGGTACCAACAGAAATTAAGAGGCAGTGCTCGAATGGTAGAGGGTTGCAACCTTTAAAAAGGGTGCAAATTATTGCAAGGGTTGTGTCTTTTCAAACCACTATGAAGATATATTGTTGTACCCAAACCAAATTTTTTGCTTCATCAAGGCATTTTGCATAAAAGAGTCTAAACCTTGATAAAATGAATGTAAAATACAGTTTTGGGCAATATCAAGCATGGAGTTTTTGTCAATATTTTGTCAGTCAAAGTCAGTTTTATTGATCAGAACCTGAAGCAGAGACTCAGAATGGAGCATTTCACGATGGAGGAGCGTCTCACGACAGCATTTCACGTTGCACACAGTCATTTCGGTGGTCAAAACGGAGTTTTCAAAGGTTAAAATATGAAGATTTCTCAGAGAAAAGCAAGAAAGCGCAACTGTAGCCCAGGGGCGCCCTTCTTTTTGAAGGTCAAGATCTTGTTGAAAATACTCATAAATACAGTCAAACTCTTGAGTGGTCACGGCTATCCGATGAGCTGTATCCGGTGAAACTTTCTGAGAACCCCACAATCCGGCAATGGCGATAGAGTTGAAATTCCCAAAGTTCAGTTATGAAATTGTCATACCGGTAAGCCTTTGTAACGAGGCGCCCTTCTTAAAGAAGTAGATTAGTATTTACAGAGCTCGTAGGTCAATCTCTTCTCTAACTAATGCCTTGACGGATATCCGTCACGGTCATCGGTCCGGAAGCTCGTGATCGACCTCCCGAGATGAGCTTATAATAAATTTTCATGTTCGAGCTTCTTTGTTGTGTTTCGGTGCAGCTTCTGACTCGGTATTTGGTTAAATGACCACAAGATGGCCATTGCAGGCAAAGTCTTCTTTATCGATGCTATTCTTGTTTGGCCGGCGGTACATAGTCTATCATCAGTCGGCGTTCTAGGTGATAGTGGGAAATTCTACCAAACACGTAATTTCAGTAGGATAACAAATTTGCATTGTATTTCTCTGGGTCAGGCCTTCATGAGCTGTCGGATGAGGTTATTCGCGTTGAAGTCTTCCACGCAGGCAGGCGTAATTACTTTGTATCTATTCATGACCCGGCCGTCGACCTTGAGGACTGGCAAGCGCACCAAATGCGTGCGAGGTCTTTGGTGAAATCTTGTGAAAAGTAGAAGACATCCAGGAAAAGGCCAGCCCAGTGCAGGCCGGATATTTTAAATAAAATACGCTTAGCATTTTGAGGTCTTAGGCGGTTTTCTTGCTTCGTCACCTCAGAACTTCTCTTATGAATCCTTCAGCTGTCAGATTCAAAACAGCATTAGCGCCGAATTAAGTTATCCCAACTCCAGATATCAGAGGTCAAAATAGGGCATCTGGTTGAGAGTTCAACTTTCGTCAAAATGGTGTCAGTGCAACTGAAGGCCAGGGGCGCTTTTACTTTTGAGGCCCTTAATGAACTTTTCAGATGCCTTGCGTACAGTCGTTGGATGCAGAATGTCTCCAGGCATGCAGTGAGCTTGGTTGCCTGTCAGCAGGATTCACCGTTCGCTGTTGGCAGCCGTTTGAAGCGTCAGATGGCAGTTTGAGAAATGGTTTAAGTCTAGAACCCGTAAAACAATTTAATCAGGGGCGCCTAATTTTTCAAGGGGTTAAACGATGGATTTTGCAGTAGTGTCTCCCAGCAGACATTTCTTCCTTGTTCAGTAGGCTTTCCAATAAATTCTCCAGCTCAATCTCAGCATCTCTCGGTCACCCGGAAATCAGTGGCGAAGATGGCCAGTCATAACTTTGTCGTCGGCTATAAAATAGTGTTGTACCCAAAATAATTTTTGGCGTCTGTATAAATTGAGCTAAATCTTGTTAAAATGCCATATAGTCACATTTTGGGTCAAATAATCATATTAGAATCTTGGTGGGTTTACGTCCAAGGAACACATGAAAATTCTGAAAATTTGAAAATTAGGGTTTTCCTTCTTTTCGAAACCCAAAATAGGACCTTCAGTGATTAATAGTTTGATAGGATTAAAGGCTTCACGATCACATTGGTCAAGTCGGGAGGAATCATCAAGACATGTTTTACTACGGTGGGTCTATTTCTATTTTCGGGAACAAAGTTAGGAGCTCCTGACCGTGTTGATTGGCGATGCAGTGCTAAAACCTAAACTAGCTTCAACGACACAACCATGGCGGAAAAGGTCAAAAATGATGTTGTTTGATGAAGGAGATTCCTGAAAGTGAAAAAGGTCAAAATTTGACTAACTCTGGAAATGTTACGAAGGAGAGATTGTTCACATGTTGAAAAGAGCCTTTTTCAAGCAGGGGCGCCCATGATCTTTTAAGGCCACATAAAGTCACCCAGATCATCCAAGGCATTCATTCTTGACATTTGCCTGCTGGCGCGACAATGAAACAAACAGATAAATCATCTGAGGAATAGATCACAAGCAGCTGCTGATGAAGCAAAAAGAGGCAGTTGAGGAAATATCAGGAAACCACAATTAACGGCGAAGTTCTAAGAAAAAAGAGCCTTTCCAAAAGAAAGGCGCCCTTCTTTTTTGACCTCCAGATGCTGATAAATGACAAAAGGCTTCCCAGGATAACCTTCTCAGCCCAAGTAGATCTCGGAAACGCAACTGCAAGCACCAGCATTTGACAGAGCATTCAACGGATAATCCAGATCAAAGTAGGCAACTTTTCAGATGAAGATGATCAGGCCAAAAGACAAAAGCGCCCTTTTCAAGGAGGGGCGCCCTTGAATAAAGGAACCCTAAATTGAGATCCAAGTTTTCTGAAGTCAGTCATTTTTGGCAGAACAGAGTTGGGTACCTGATGAGACATCAAGCGAAATCATCTGACTCTCCAATCAACGAGAAATCCAGATCAAAGCACGAGAGGTCATTTCAAAAGGCTGAAGAACGAAGTTTGAAAATTCACCAAGGCATTAGCAAAAAAGCCTTTTCTTGGAAAAGGCGCCCATTCTTTTGAAGCCCTAAACTCAGCTTTTCATCATCATGTCTCCCAAGCACTTCTTTTGAGTTTGGATCCAGCTCCGCAGTGAATGTGTCTGCAACATCTCAGGATCAACAGATAACGCTAGATTCAAGATCAAACAGAGGGCTTTCAGGAGAGAAAATATTTAAAAGCTTGCAAGAAACCAAAAAGGACGCCTAAAAGAAGTCAAGGGTCAATTTGTTGACTAAAGTCAAGAGCTTTTGAGTTAAAGTTGGCTAAAACACTCCACGATCAGTGGAAATCACCTTTTTAACTTTAGATCAAGCCAAAATCACTTTTTGAGCTTGAGTTAGGTCCCCAAACTTGTGGATCTAAGGCTTAAACATATATATTCAAGGTGAAGGTGTCCCATTTCATTATTTCATTGCAGGATAAAAGATCAAGAACAGCCACAAGCTCTCAAGGACGCCATTGATAGATTTGAACAAGGTTTTCATCCGTTCTTCAATTTTTCTTGCAGATCTGAAGCAGAAGAGGATTGCTATTTTGAGAGTTGGACTGAGATAGATTTTTTTAGGGAATCGGATAAAACTTCAATCCATCTTACCATCTACTTCCTCTCTTATGGTCTTAGGTTTCTTGCATTTGACGAGAGAAAGGCTATCGAGATCAGATCTGGCTGGTGGGTTAGGCATTATTTTTGGAAGAAACCCATCTAAAATAAAGTACCAAGTAATAAACTTACACTGCCCCTAATACCAGGTTTTTCAGAAAAGTTTCAGAATCCAAATTCAGGCAGGTTTGTACAATGGAAACATGAACAAAACCCATGCAGTTTTTCGGTAAAAAAATACTTCTCGGCGGGCGCTATTTTCAAGGGTTTGAAAATCATCTGAACAAGGTCAAGCTCACGGTCAATCTTTGAGTTTTTCAAGATCACGATTACTCCGGGTACAATACGAGACCAAGGCGGTCGCACTCCGCGTTACTTAATGATTGACACAAATTTACACCAAGTAAATCCGATTAGTTGATTTGGGCGGCTAGAAGCATAGATCAAATCACATTGCAGGTATATTGAAGAATGCGGGTTACTCTTGAGCCGCATCAATTCCATCACACCACAAGCATAGGCTTGTAATGGCATATCGAGCATTACAATCCTACCACGGAAGAAATGGAAGCGTGGATGGAAGAATTGTTTCGTCCCTAAAAGCCTCGGGATACCGAAAGGTGTTTGATATTCCATCATGTCACGTAAAAGTCATACTCGGTGGCCAGATATGAAGGCATTTGAAATGAATGAAATATAAAGATGACTTCACTAAGTCGTTGGGACGAGGAGAATGTAAAGACGAGTACGCAGTGTTAATCACTCTACTCAATAGAATCACTGGAGAAGAAGATGGTCGTCAATTCCAGCCATGGATGTACTATATCATTGCTAAAATCATTGGCAAGAGGGAATATTATGACTAGGCCACTTTGATTAGTGACACACTCCACCGACAAATCACTGGGTATCTGGAAGCTCATAGGTTCCATATGTGCTCTTACCTGGTATACTTGATAGCCTTCCAAGGCGATTTCAGGTTATTGAACAATGTGGGAACCTTAGGTGTGCAGAAGGTTCACGAACATTTCACACGTCTTGAGTTTACTCAAGCGGAAAGACACTTCAAAAAAACAAGTGATCTCTTCACTATGCACCACGATGCGTGAGCTTAACATGAGATGCACATGCGTGTTCCACAGACGATGAGGAGAGGCAATGATTAGGCGGTTAACAGTTCATCCAATTTCGTTCTCCTACATGCAGCGTGTGGCTACGTAGCCACCGCCATGCTACCAAGATACCTGAGGATAGGGGTAGTCTTCATGGAATTCTGAGGCAGTTGTCAGGGTTCCATGTCTGCCCCAGCGGCAGAGGCATTTCCTTCTTTCCATTTAGAGATAGGACTATATAGATGTGGATTCGCGGTAGATGCTAAGATGATGAGTCAAGAAACGGTGAGGTTTAATCTCAAGTATCTCATTGAGAGAAGATCCTATGATCCCAGAGGACTCTATGCAGCACACCTCGAGCAACACTCGTCACATAAGTCTTCTATGGAAGATTATTGGGTAAATTGCAAAGACCAGTATGAAGTGCGAAAAAGGAACTACAGCAGGTTCAGACTCTCACAAATTGCTGATTTTATGTCGGTGAACATTGAGAACTGTCAGGAGTGGAAGAAGTCATTCTCCCTCATTCTTGTGATTCAATTGACTCTAACGCTCAGTGGATTGGTATGCCAAGAGAACACGTCTATCGAAAAAACGAGTAGGTAGTTTAGAAGCCAGCCAACTCTATCGTGACAGAAATCAGAAGTGACACCTCACAGCGAGCCCTTGTGGTTCGATCTCCACCACCTTCCACTTCGAAAACCTAGGCGAGGAAACAATGGTGCAATCCTCCCAGGGGATGAGGATGTCAAAGCTACAAAAGCCTAGAACACAGAGGACACCGATTGGAGAAAGCCACACATAGTCCACAAAATAATCACAATTATTGCTGCTTGAACAAAGAGTAGGGGCGCTTTGCCTGATTGACGAAACCTATCACCGGAAGAACCAATGACCGATGGTGTTGAAGAACGATGGTGAGCCAATGCGGAAACAACAACAACTAGAAGCGGCCCGAAGCAGTTACCTGTTATAGGCGAGTACCAATATCCATGATATCCTGTTGGGACTAGAGTCCTCATCGACTTGGATTAGCCGCAAGAGAGACATTGCTCGACACGGTCTCACATCTAGCATTCAAAGGGCTTCACGTCCTCTGAAATTAAGTAAATTCTATTTAATGGCTTCCTAGGAAGAAAGAGGGAAAAACCCTCGTATGAACTTGACTTTACCGAATTCGACCACGTCCCAAATGACACGTCGGCGAAGAAGTTAAAGAAACAAGTTGACATAGAAAGGAATGCAGAGTGTGAGATCATCATAGAGACTGCCGCTCCACCAGTAGAGAAAAGCATACACGAGGTCCAAGTAGAAGACTACACTTTGTCTCAACTTAACCTCGGGAAGACTACACGACAGGTGAAGGCAGACCTTCTTGGAATAGCTTCGGTGAGCGCACAAGAAAGAATGCCTAAGGATGGTAAAGAAAAGGCAGCCTTAAAGGCTGAAAACCCGGGCGAGATCATACATGACTTGATCATGGCACACAAGCGTCTCGACCCTACCGGCGGGACTACTAGATCGCGAACAAAATCGCCGACGGTGATAACGATGCGGCAAACGCCAGAGAGATCAAGTGGAAGTTTGTTCTCAAGGGTAGATGTATCTTGGCAAACTGCCACCAATTACGGGATAGAGCATGGACTTCGTGGAGATCCGACCAATCGGAACAAAGTTGCGAGAAGAAACGAAGGCGAAACGCGATTGCGAATTTGCAATTGGCATCAATCGATATACTCTGAGGAAAACAAGCAACATCTCTTTGCTTGGAAGGAACAATTAGCGTACAAGGTGAAAGCCTATGACGCTCATTCAGTAGAGTTGATTGATTACAGACGGGTGGTTGCCACTATTATCAACTTCGCAAGAATTTTGGTGATATCTTTCCCTTGCATGGAATATCAGCGTGAGGGAGGAGAATACATCGAGATGGTCACTGTACAGAACCAGTTCAGGGATGTCAGCCGCAGTACCTTTCTTGATAATCCAGATGGTTGCAAGCTGGCTAAGGTAGCAGCTTTATCAACCAAGTTTGAAGAGGTAGCATCTCAGTGTATTGACTTCAGAAATCAACTCACAACGGGTGAGATCATGCTATGACGCGACATCATCATCCTACAGAGCATTAACTCCCCAGAAGTTGATGAAGTCAATCAATGGATAGAGACACTACTGATTAGTGGTGAACTATAAATGCACCAAAGAAGGACGCCATACACCCACCAAGTGGCATTTATAAGACAGGTTGACTTGATGCTTCTTTCCAAATCAACAAGATGACATCGTGGTTAAGATTAACTTGATAACTTCTTTCAGTTTAACTCCACTTTCCTTAAATCACATGCGTAAATAGGATCCTTGATTAGGGATGTCTAATTTGGCTTCCATGATTTGTGGATCTTAGATCTCCACTAAATGGATGTCTATTTCGGAGGATACTTTCATTAAAGAGTTCACCTTTAGTTTACTTTTGATCATTGAAGTAGTTTCGATTGACTCTTTGTTCACTTTGATTAGCGGAAATAGTTTTCCGATTAAGCACTTGTTCTTCTTCAGAGGAGAATCAAAATCTTGCTAATTGATTGGCAAGAACTCATTATTATTAACTCAAAGAGGAGATTTTACGAGGTTTACCCACTCCTTTGAGTTCTATAAATAAGAGCCTTGGGCTCATTATTTGTTTAACTTTTACTTGCTATGCAAAATTGCTGCGCCATTGTTGCCAACAGCTTTGAAAGCGGATATTTGTTCACTCTTGGATGAGAGTTGGTTGGTCGATCGTAATTGTGCATGATTTCGTGCCTTTGCTTTCCCAACCTTTGTAATTCGTTGATGAAGCTTTGAAGGAGAATATCAGAAGGCGCTTGCATTTTGGTCAATCTTTTTGAGTTGTGTCCACGTCTTGTGTTTAATAGCTCGTTGTCTCATTTCCCTCCTCGGATAGGAGTCCCTCCTCCTTGGACATTTGTTATTGACAAGTTATCGTTCGTTGTTGTTTAATGTGTTGACTTCCAAGCTATACTTCGGATAGGAGCCCCTCCTCCTTAGCAAGCTCGCTGGCCAAGGCATCGTAATTTGTTGTTTCTCGTAAACTATTTCCTAGCCCATACCTCGGATAGGAGTCCCTCCTCCTTGGCAGGTCTCAGATCTAGTTTACCGTATAGAGTGTTTGCTTGTACCAACCTTATCTTGGTGTATACCCGAGAGTTCAGAGCCTCGGTCATATTCTCGGGAGACGGCGAATTCAGGTGATCCAACCAACCCATTTCCGCTCCTTTACCCTCATGCTCTGTTTACCTTGAAGGTATTGGATAGATAAAAGCTAGATTAGTCGTAGTTGAGATCTGCAGAAACCAGAAAAAAAAGCTTAGCTACAGCGCATTGTCATGCACCTGTCCCTCAAGCTGAGCATAAAGATGGGACTTTGGTTTACATTTCCCTTCCCCAGCATTGCTCCCAGTGAGAGGAGGACTACTCCTCTTTAAATAGCAGAAAAAGTGTTACCGGAAAACATTTGAAAATAGTGATATTGTCGAGCGCTCAAAAGGTGCTAATTTAAGCGTAACAAATAGGAAGTTAATAAAAGTGCAATATCTTGAGCAAATGGGAGCCTATGAGCTCAGATGATGACTTTTTGGAATAGAAATTGAAGTCGCGGTGAATCCTAAAGCTTCATTGAATTGTCAACTGAAGTTAAATAATATTTAATATTTATTTTGCATATTTTGGCATTAAAATGGCGAATCTCTAAAATTGATGCCTTTGCAAATTGCATGATGAATATTAATTTATTATTATTTATTTCCGGACTCAGTGTCAGTATCAGTGTAACTGAAAGGGGTCCAATCAGAAGCCTTCTATTTTCAGCTGAGGTTTTAAATCTTGCAGTCAACAAGTT
This sequence comes from Sequoia sempervirens, assembly GCA_007258455.2. Taxonomy (NCBI): domain Eukaryota; kingdom Viridiplantae; phylum Streptophyta; class Pinopsida; order Cupressales; family Cupressaceae; genus Sequoia; species Sequoia sempervirens. The sequence goes on along the minus strand of VDFB02393047.1, from coordinate 21,976 downwards.
GGTGCGAATTTTCTCTTATTTAAACATGGCACCTTCATTTATTTTTCACCAAGCTTCAAGAGAAATTCGTATTTTTAAAGAGAAATCCATATTTTCAAACAAAATTCGTTTTTCTTCAAGGCAAAGGCGTGTTTTTCAAGAAAAATTCATATTTTTTCAAAGCAAAGACGTATCTTCAAGGCAAATTCGTAATTCTCAAGTAAAGGCAAATTTTAGCAATCAAAGGCGAATTCATCATCAGTTCACAAAGGCGATTTCATCAAACACTTCTTTTTGCAAGTTAAAGTTCACATTCATCAGCAAATTTGAAGAATAGGGGCGATTTTCACATAAGAAAGAGCTTATTAACAACGTCTTTTTCCTCCTTGTTTCTCAAATTTCTCTCAGTTTTCAATTCGCATGTTGCTGAAATTGGCAAAATTCGACAAGTCTCAACATCTGGACCATTTCTATATAGCTTCCTCGAATTAAAATCGTGCGTTTGATTTTTCAGGAATTTTTAACTTCAGAACATTCGTTCTTGAGTTTCTAATTTTCTCAACTGAAAACTCTTTGCATGGTCGAGTAGAAGTTAGATTTCCGCATTTCTGATGTTCTGGGTTGTCTTAGAATCTTTTTCTAGACAAAACCCATATCTCAGAATTTTTCGTGAAAATTACCCTTCGATAGGCTATTTTTAGCCTCAGCAGGCTATTTTTAGCTTTCCAGAAAAGTTGTCAGAATATAGCCGTATTCACAGTCAACAGGCGAGTTTTTCAGAGTACAGTTCACGTAGACTGAATTCAAGACCAAATCGGTCTTAATTCACGATTTCAACAGGAAAGCTGAGACCGATTTGTATCAAGAGCATTTAGAGGGTTGGCAGGCGTAGTCGCTCAACTCCATATGGTTGCATGCTTTGTATGGCCAATTGTCTTGCAAAGCCGGTTTAGAGGATTGATACCGTTGAAATTTTGTAGCAAGTTTGTTTGCATTTCTCACAACCAGAGTGTGCGCAGTCAAATCTTGCAGTTTCGTCATGGAGAAGCGTCAAAGACATCAAGTTGCCGAAGAGATAATGGCCATCACTTCAGTTACGAAGCCGCCAAAGTTGTCAGTCAGTGAAATGCTAGTTTGAGTGTGCAAAGATTGCCAAGATTGCTCAAGTTGCTGACATTCAGATGCTGATGTAGTTAACAATCTCGCTGAGGGATTGGTTGCTCGAGATCACGATTAGTAGACTTCAATTCCCACCTCTCATAATAGACATTACACACAGGAGTTAAACTTGGCGTTACCTTTCCAAGTTAACTCGCTATCTCATCTCATGCATATCTATTCTGAGATCAGTTTTATTTACTTGGAGTTTGATTTAGGGTTTTCCGTTAACTGATGGTAGTGTTCCAATTAACATGCTTTCAATAAGGACGTGCATGCTTGCACAATTGTCCATTTTTAGATTAGATGTTTCGGTTAACTGATGGTAGTTTTCCAGTTAACTGTATAGTTTGCTTTATTAGGGCTTAGCAATAAATCTTGCATGCATTGCAAGACTCAGTTGACTCAAGGTGATTTTAGGGTTCCCTACACCTTTGATGTCTATAAATAAGAGCTTTTGCTCATTTGTAAATAACTTTTGTGTGATAGCATACATGTTGTGCCCACCTTGTCTGTAGTATTGCTATTTTGTATCATTCACGAACTTTGCACGAGAGAAATATATCACTGTGCCTACCTTGCCTGTAATATTGCTCGTTCTGTATCTGTTCATGAGTATTTATTATGATAATGAATTGTTATGCCACTCGGGTTTCATGCAATTATTATGGTGAATGCTTGCCTTAGTTAGATATAGTGGCTAGTTGATCGTAGATTGTATGCGTGTCTCGCCAATGCAATTTATTATCCTAGTTGGCTATCCTTCATGTTATGTGTTCAATAAACTCGTTCAAATTGAGCTGATAGATGTGCCACCTTGCTGTTTGCCTACGGAGTGTAATTCAAATCCTACGTACTACTAGCAAACTAGTCATGTGCAGAACATAGAATAAAACAGTAACCAGAAAGATATCATATTTGAATACGAGAAACTTTATTCATCATCAGAAATATCATGTACAATCAAAGAGTATCAGCAGTGCTTAACAATATAACCATCGGCATATAACTCATAACTTTCTTCCGACTATCCCAACAAGCTACATATAACGTTCGGCGGTGGTTAGATAACCAACCGACACGACGCTTCATAACAACATTAACATTAACATTAATCCGAACATGATTTCCCGAAAGTACATGACATTATTATTCTTTACTAATCTATAGTTTTATTAGCAATTGGCCGACTACGGCCGACAACAAAGTAAAATATACTGCTAACATCATCCCCCCCACAAAAGAAGTCGTCTTCCAGACGACATACATATAGCAAGACAAGTTCAATGAGAAGTAGAGGGAAGGGAGTGCGTCCTTGGATGCACAGATGACGTCGGAGTAGTAGAAGAATGCTCCGCTCGCAGTCGCCTCACCTCCTCGGTACGTGTGCGAAGCTGCCGATCTGCCAGTATCTCCCTCTCCCTCTCCGCCTTTACCATACAGGATGCCTCCATCAGTTGGCTTTTTGCCTTCTCCGCCTCTGCACTCCTGGCCGCCAAATCAACATCTTTTGCAGCCAACTGATCTTCCAATGCTTTCACGCGCTGCTTCCATGCTTCCTCTTTTTGCTTTGCTTCCTCCTCCAAGACGGCCACCCGAGGCTCCAAGACCTCCAATCGAGCTCCCCTCTCACTAGCAAGCCGAGTTTGTTCGGCCAAGTCATTCTGGATGTTCCTTATGGTAGCAGAGGACTCGTCCTTAACCCTCTGCAGGAGTCTATAGGCGTCAACTCTTCATGATACCGCTACCTCAGTAGAAAATACTTGGCATTTCATGAGAATAAAGACATCCCGAAAGGCAAGCTCTATGTGATATAAGCTTTCCAGAACCCCTGCGTCTTGCCTACTAGTCTCGGTCGTCGACCCTGCCAGGCTCTCATCATTGCAGGAGTCTCTCCTGCTGGCCACCCCTCGCCGAATATCCGTGTGAACTCAGCCTCACACCCCATCTGTACGAATCCTCGGATGCGCTGAACTTCCTGGCCCACTAGAGGAGATCGGCCAATCCTGAGGTCTCTGGAAACCTGTCCCACTCGGATCATCAACCTACCCATATGCTCTAGCTCCTGTACATATCATTGCACCGTGCCTAGTGGGTCTGATGGGTCTGGTTGTGACATCTCCACGACAAATCCCTCCGTGGAGTCACCCTCCTCGTTCTCCTCATCGTCGGGAGGTGTAAAAGGTTTCATCTCCTCCTGGGGCGGTTCCCCGACTATCTGCTGAGGCTCATGTATGGCTGTCCCTGGTGCCTCTGCTGTTCTAGCCTCAGGGTGTGCAAGTGCATCCTCGCCAAGTCTGGCCGTCTCACTTTGCTGAGTGTGAACGACTGGCCCTTCCTCATCCCCTAGTCCCTCCGAGGGACTCTTCTCCCGCTGTTCTGGCTGCTCGGCCACTTCCAAGGTGAGGCCTACTGATCCCAACCAGCTATCAATCTGGGCTACCCCGGGTGCTCCTGGGGCTGGAGTAGTCTCCTCAGTGGCCGCCATCATTCCCCCAGTTCCTACTACTGAGGTTCCCACTCTTGACGCTGCTGATCCTGGCGGTGGTGTAAGGGAACAGGCCGCTGGCAATATCTCGACCGAGGCAGTGGAACCTGCCGATACACTGGCTGCCCCCTGTGATGTCGTGGTGGCAAGTGGTGCCCACCCTGGCGATGCACCAGGTAATGAGGCAGCTACCCTCAACATTTGCCCGCCTCCAACTGGCGAAACAAGAAGAGTGAATGTTACTGAGTGTGTGTTCTCCCTGGCTGGTGGTGCGGGAAGAGTAAACCCTCCTGGCTGCAACACTGGCATGTCGATCTCCCCTACTTCCTGACCATTGATGGCGACGGATACCTCCTCATCGATCGGTGAACTAGACTTCGAGGACGAGGAAGATAAATCAATGGGCTCCTCCCTGTCCGATGCATTACTCTGTTCAGAGGCTTCCTCCGCTGATGTTTCCTCTTCCACCGATGCCTCCTATTTTCTCTTCTTTCCTGAAGCCGTGCCTTCGCCAGCTTGCTTCGCTTCCAGTTCGGACCAGTAGAATACTGTCGGCAACCCGGGATCCAGGTGAGTGAGTGGCTGCAATCATCCTCGTTTGCATTCGGGCACCTGTGTGTGAACGGCATCGAGAAAGAGGGCTATAGCATGCTGGGTCATGTAGAAGGCCTTATGCCTCTGCAATAAGAAATCTCTCATCCGCTCTGTAAGTAACCTCGCCCAGTTGTACACTCGGCCGACGCGGAGTCCGACCATGTAATCCACCATCCAAATAGCAATATCCGACGCTCGGCTGGCACCTGTGAGTCGGCATTTCATTAGGTCCAACAAGCACTTCCATTCCGCTGTTGCCAAGTAGTGTTTTTGGAGACCTCTATTGCCAGCACTCCATATGGTATTATGTTCCTCCGATGTCAAATCACTTCGACACACCTGTTTGACCAACAATTCCTTGTGCTCCTGTGTCATCTTCTTAGGTTTGTTCACCCCTATTCTAGAAGCTGGTACGCCAAACACTCGCTCGAAATCTTGTGGCCAAAATGAAATGGTGACTGAGCAACCCCTGTAATCAATTACCGATTTGTAAGTATGCCTGCAGTAATTGTCTACTATCGCCTTCAGCCACGGCTCGAACTCCCGAGAATTGAAGAAAGGTACCAGCACGGCTTTGTCCACCCGAGCGTGCTAAAGTGCATCCTTCAAGGAGTGGTCATCAGGAGTGCTTCGCCACCACTATTTGCACTCGTTGCCAGTCAGATTCTCCCATGTCATCGTCTCATTATCAGCGTCCATCTTCTTTCTTTTTCCAGCTGAGGCTACCTTTGGCCTGTGCTGCACAGCCTTCTTGCCCTTGTCCATTTTGCTATTAGCTTGGCGATTCCAACCGATTTTATAAACCCTAAGACAGTTAGAGAAACTGCCGAAACTATCAAAACTGCCAAATTCTGGTAAAGGCTGGGAATGCCGTACGCCCTGGGGAAGTGACTGAAACTGCTGAAATTGGAAAGGCCGTACGCCCTGCAGAATCTGTACTTGAGAACTTGGCAAATGTTGTAAATTCCGTATGGCCTGGCAACTTTGGGAAATCCGTACGACTTGGCTTGCCTGTGGAATTCGTACGACCTGAGAACTTGGTGAATTCCCTGTGACCTGGACACTCTGTGAATTCCGTACGGCTTGAAAGACTGGTGAATGTCGTACGCCTTGAGGTATTTCGCCGAAATCGCCTGATGTGTTGATGCCGTACGCTGTGCAGAGAATGAAAGCGCCGTACACTGTGAGGACTTGTGACAGCCGTACGATCTGGAAGTCTTCTGAGTGAGAGAGTCGTACGATGACAGGAGCTTGAGAGTGACAAGGCCGTACGATGTGGAATTCTTTTGAGCGAAAGAGCCGTGCGACCTTAGAATACCGTACAATTTTAAAAAACAACTCACTGAGGGTGCCGTACGATTTCAATACATAGTTCAGCTGGTCTGAGTGCCGTACGACTTGAAGATCTTCTGGCTGCCGTGCGATTTGAAACCCCTGTGGATGCCGTACGATTTGAGACTCCTCTAAATTCCGTACGATTTGAGACTCCTCTAAATTCCGTACGATTTGAGACTCCTCTGAATTTCGTACGATTCCAGGACTTAGTAAATGATGAAAGCGCCGTACGATTTCCTTCTCTGTGCTTAAGCTGATGAATTCGTACGGATTCTTGTGTTCTCTTCTCCCGTCGTGATTTCTGTGTATTTTGCCTTTTTTCCAATATATCCTTTGGTCGTACGATTTCCTCCTTAGCTAAGTTTTGGCAACTTTTTATTTTAATGTTCCCCGACTTGGTATTTCGCCATACTTTATTTCCCTCGGCAGTTTTCTCCCATGGCCATACGATTGGGGTTTCTATATTTATTTTAATTCCAACTTTATTTAATTTAATCACTTTCTCCCTTAGGCGCCCACTTCTTCTCATGACTGCTTGTATTTTAATTTTTCGCATTTTAATACTTCTTTTCTTGGTGTCCAAGTCGTTTAATTTATTATTTAATTTTTTCCCCTTTCTTTTACTTTCTTTTCTGACTTCCTTCACATTTCTTTTATTTTTTTCTTCTTTCTTCTTTTTTTTCCATTCGCCTTGTTCTTCCTTATTTACTCTTTTATTTTCCTTTATTTTCTGATGTCCCATAGCTTTTTTTTCTTTCTATTTTTATTTTTTTCAACTTCTGTTCATTTTCTCTCTCCTCCCTTCTCTCTTCTTTTCTTTTCATCCCTCTAGCTTCACTGTGTGTCCGAACTTTTAATTCCGAGGTGTAGTATCATTTACATGTGTGTGGTGGCCTTTTATAACATTCCTCCTCACAGCACGTTCCTATATACTCTATATCAAACCATTTATCAAGTAAAGGGGCAGGACCAATACCTCAAAAACTTCCGTCGATGTATCTTCCGCCGTATTGTTGATACCACGTAACATCATCGCCTTGTACTGTTGGTGGTCCCGCTAGGTTAGGAATTATTTTCCAAAGTCCACCTTGAGTTGTGATCTTCCTAACCCTTGGTATTTTTCTTCTTTCTCGACGCATTTGTTTCAGAAGGTCTTCTATATACCCGTCCACCGTTGACACAAATGTATCTTCCGTCTTCAACACTGTCTTTAAGCAAGGCGCCTTCTTCTCGAAGTAAGCCTCCCATTGTTCATCGTCCCAGTCCACCTCCTCGTCATCCTTCAGGTGCTCGTTTTGTTCACGGCCTTCTTGTTTCTCTTTTTCCGCCTGGGCTTCTGTGTCCAATTCCTTGGCTACGTATCCTCGTTTTACTCCTTCATAAGGGGCCACAGTGCCAGTGTCCCCCCATTCTACACCATAGGGCAGGGGTTCCGAACACTGCATTGGTTAGGTGCTTGTGTATCCGTGGTACTGCAATTCCTTCCACTTGCTTCTCTGCCAATCTTTCTTCAATTATTCGGTCTCGGCCTGATTCTGCCCAGTCATCATCTGCTACATCTCCGGGACCTCCTAGTCCCCAGTCTTGTTTTCTCGGCCCTTCACTTTGCACAGGCCAATCTTCCTTTGTGGCATAGCGCAACATGTTGATGGCGATAGTATTCTTCTCCTTTCTCTCTTGATATGGCTTTAACTTCGATCCGTTGATTGCCTCCGGTATCAGTGACCCATCTAGATTTTCTAACTTTATAGAACCATTGTCACCTACTTCCCGTACTCGGAACGGTCCTTACCAACGAACTTTAAACTTCCCCGGCTTGATCTCGTTACGGCCGTTATATTTCAGAACTAACTGTCCCGGTCGGAAATTCATTCGTCAGAGATGCTTGTCGTGCCAATATTTCCTTCTCCGTTGCATGTTCTCCGTCGCCCATTGTGCCATCACCCTTCGCTCGTCCAGCTTATTCAGTTGGTATAGTCTTTCCTTTAAACTTTCAGTATCGCCCAACCGATTCTCCACGGCTATCCTCAGGCTTGGTACCATATACTCCATCGGCATCACCGCCTCCTGACCGTACATTAATTGGAAAGGCGTGCGGCCCGTTGTTACCTTGTACATTGTACGATATGCCCATAGGACGGCTGGTAACCTTCCTTCCCAGTCAGCTTCTTCCACGCCACATGATTTGTGAATCACTGATACGAGCACCTTATTTGTAGACTCCGCCTGGCCATTAGCTCGCGGGTAGTACGGACTTGATAGGTTGTGAAAAATTCGGAACTCTGTCGTCATCAACTTGATAACATGATTAACGAAATGCCCTCCACGATCACTTGTGATCCGAATGGGGATGCCGTACCGTGTCACTATTTGCTCATAGATGAATCTTGTCGTACTTTGTGTTGTATTGTCTGGCAACGCTCGAGCTTCCGCCCACTTCGTCAAATATTCAGTAGCAACCACAATATATCGGCATCGATGCAAGTGACTCACCTTTAATGGTCCAATGAAATCCAATCCCCATCGTTCGAACAATTCCTGTGGCTGTGAGGGATGCAGTGGCATGAAGTCCCATTTTAATGGTTTCCCGACTCTCTGGCAAGTGTCGCAGCCTAACACCCACTCCTTGGCATCAGTGTGCATCTTCGGCCACCATAGGCCTGCCAAGAGGATTTTCCTTGCTGTAGCATCTGGTCCCATATGGCCGCCAGCCAGTCCTTCATGTGCCTCTTTTAGTACGCCAGGTATCTCTTCTTCGACGACACATCTCCGGAGGATCTGGTCGGGTCCCATCTTGTAGAGTAAACCATTGATCAACTGAAATGTCTTGCTTTTCAGTACGAGCTTCCTTCTTTCGGCTGGTGGCATTTCTTTCGGGAACGTGGATGTGGACAGATATTCTCCAATCTTCTCATACCATGAGGGCAATATTGCAATCTGGAATAAGTGTGCATCCGGGAAGTCTTCATTCACCCCTCCCTCAGCAGGTTCGCCCGACCGGATTCTGGATAACTGATCGGCAATAACATGGCTCTTTCCCGGTCGTACGATGATGGTGAACGTAAATTCTTCAAACAAAAGTAACCATCTACTCACCCGTCCTTGGATAATCGGCTTGTTTACCAGGTACATCAAAGCTTGGTGATCCACATAGAAAGTGAACGGCGTAGCTAGGAGGTAGTGCCTAAACTTCTGTACGGAGTAAACCATTCCTAGTGCCTCACGCTCGGTCGTACTGTAATTCCTTTCTGCTTTTGAAAGTAGCCGACTGGTAAAGAATACCGGGTGGTTCAACCCGTGTGCTCCCACTTGTGCTAGGGTTGCTCCGATGGCAAAATTAGAGGCAGCTACATGTATGTGGAACTCCCTATCCCAATCCGGATACATCAATATGGGTGAGCTGATCAATCAATCCTTCAGTTCCTGGAATGCTTTCTCCTGTTCTTCGGCCCATATAAATGGTTGGCCTTTCCTCGTCAGTAGGTCGAGAGGGTACGACACTTGGGCAAAACTTTTAATGAATCTCCGATAGTATCCCACATGCCCGAGAAAGGACTTCACACCGGTGACGTTCTCCAGAGCCTCCATCTGTACAATGACTCGCACCTTGTCGGGATCAGTTTTCAACCCAGCTTTGCACACAATGTGTCCGAGCAACTTCCCTTGTGGCACCATAAATCTACATTTCTTCGGATTCAAGGCAAGGCGGGCTGCTCTACATCATTCCATGCACTCGCCTAAGGCTTTCAAATGTTTTTCCTTATCACTATAAATTGACCAGTCATCAAGGAAGGCTTTGAAATTACCTACCGACATTTTATCAAAAATGTGGAGTATTATCCTCTGGAATGTAGCTGGTGCGTTGCATAATCCAAACGGCATTCGGTTGTATGTGTACACCCCGTCCTCGACCACGAACGTAGTCTTTAATTTGACTTCCTCTGCGATACTGATTTGATTGTAACCCGAGAAGCCGTCTAGAAAGGAGTACATTTCATGCCCAGCAACTTCTTCCAGAACTGAGTCAGTGAAGGGAATGGGAAATGGATCCTTGATAGTCACTGCATTCAGACTACGAAAGTCAACACAAATTCTAATTTGCTCCTTCTCTTTCTTCAAGGATATGACGATCGGTGATACCCACTCGCTGACCTCCACCTTGAAAATGATGCCGGCCTCCAGCATCTTCTCAATCTCCTCCTGTACTTTAGCGGCATAATTTTTGTTCATTCTGTACGGTCGCTTTTGTACGGGCTAGGCTCCCCGTACGAGAGGAATCCTGTGCACGCATAACTCCGGGGTACGCCTTTTAAATCTTTGTACGTCCAAGCAAAAGCATCTTTATATTCCATGAAGATTCTGAACGCTGCCGCTTTTAGGACCAGGTCCCAATCATCACCCACAAGAATCTCCTTAGGTTTGGCTAATTCCCCAAGGTTCACCTTTTCCAGCGTTGGTTCCTCGTACTTAATGATTTTGTCCTGTTCAAACTTGTGTGCTGGCGTCACATCCAATTCTGCCATACCTTCTTTATATTCTCCGTACTCAGGTGGAAATGTTTCACTGGTCGAGCCCTTGTCTTCTTCTGCTTCCCCCTCCTTGACCTGCAGCATGTTGCAATCCGGGTGGAAGACTTCATAATCCTCCATCTGCCAGTGAAACAGTCCATTCAGTGAACTGGTCTCATCTTCCGAGCAACTTCCAATCTCCAGTACCCCTTCATCTGGTTCCATTAGCTTCCTTTCATCATCCTCTGATTCTCCTCTGGATTCAGATGTCGAAGATGCTAGATCTTCACTGACTGCCTGGTTCTTCAGATCAATGGTGTATTTCCTCCCCCGATTTTCTATTGAGAGTGTATTCCGCTTCCAGTTGTGGGTTGCCTTGGCAGCGATCAACCATCCCCGTCCCAAGAGTGCATCGTACGCCTTTTTCTCCAGTGGGATGACTACAAAATTTAGCAGGAACAGCTGCGTGCCGATCAAGACCTTCTGCTCCATTAGTGTACCCAGCGGTCTGATGCCATGTTGATCTGCTCCCACGAGGTGGAATGTCGGGGGCCAAAGAGTCGGCTTGCCCAAACACTTCCAGGTCTCTTCTGGCAGTACGTTTACTCCCGAACCTCCATCGACGATAGTGTTAGATAATTTCATTCCCAAGATTTCCATCTCGACGACGGCTGGTTTCCTCCCGATGCTTACTGCGAGTAGCATTGGGTCTGCGGTCTCGGCTACCAATTCTGGCGTACGTTCTGGTGAACCCTTATGAAGATTTTCTTCAATAACATTTGTAAGCGCTACTTTGAGATAAGGCATCGTTTGCAAGAGATCAGTTACCTTAATGGGTACGGTTGTGTGAAGCACCTGCCGTACGATATTCTTCTCCGACTCCGACTGTAGCAACGTACTGGTAGCTTTAGAATTCCTGCATTCATTCACCATTGCCTCTTCTACTTTTGTCTTGGCCTCCCGAAATCTTTCCTTCTCCGTACGAGGGTCTGGATAATTTTCCCTTTTTGACTGCGCCCTCGTAATTGCCAAGACTTCTTCATCGGCTATCTCCAGCATATTGATACTTCCTTTCTGCTTCGGACAGTCGGTGTCTTCATGATCACCCGGTCCACACCACTTGCACAGTTTTCCCCCGTTGCCTTGGCCGCTCTGACAATCCCTCGCAAAGTGACCCCATTCATTACAGTTCCGGCATTGGATCATCGGCCGTCCTTTGCTATCGTACTGAATTTTGCTTCTCGGCGTATTTCTCCGATTGTTACGGTAGCCTCCAGGGGATGCATTGTTGCTTTGTGGCTTTGGTGGCGTGGTTGGAGGGGTTGACTGTTCGCCTTGAGTGAAGAATACTTGCGAACTTTTGGTTTTTAAGTTGTATGGGCACTCTTTGATGGAGTGTCCCATAACTTGGCAGATGTCACAGAATAACTTTTTTGGGCAATTTACCTTTGTATGACCTTCCGTTTTGCAGTCCGTACACCATAATTCATTTGACTCTTTGGATCCTTCCCTGTTGGCCTTCAGTTCTTTCATCATCCGCATCATATCCTGCCAAAGAGCTTGTACAGTTGTCGATTCATCGTCACTTTCTTCTGCACTCTCTTCATCATCCCTCTTCTTCCCCTTCGAGGAAGTCCTGTTCTTGCTTTCAATGTCCATCGCCCGATTGTATGCTTCGGTGTATGAGGATGGCGGTACTACTTTCATTTTTCGCCGAAGCGAGGGAATCAGTCCTTCGATGAACCATCTTTTCTTTAAACCATCTACCGGCTGTGCCTCAAGCTTTCCTATCAAGTCTTTCAACTTCCTATTGTAGGTCCGCACGTTCTCATGCTTCCCTTGTTTAGTATGATATATTTCTGTGACAATCTCACTATCATCCCGTAAGAGTTTGAACTCTTCTTGGAAAGCTTGCTTCAATACCCTCCATGTGGCTCTCTCTGCTTGATCCAATTCCGTGTACCAATCAATGGCACTGTCTCTGAGTGTTGCTGGAAATGCCCTTAGCCACTGGTCGGGATCATCCTGCCCGCTGGCTATCCAGATTGTCTCACATGTCTTGCAATGCCGTACGGGATCCTCAGAGCCATTCCCCATGAATTTCGGCAACTTTTGCCGCTCCGGATGAGCCATCTTTCCCGGTTGACCTCCTTGTGTGTTGGACCCGATTAGACTAGTGGATTCCTCGCTACGTCCCTGTGCGTCACTTGCACTCTTGGCCACGTACGAGTCACTCCCACGTCCTCCGTCAACGTCCTCAACACCGTGGGTCTCCTCAGGATCCCTCCGATGCTCTCTCTGCCTTGGGGTCTTAAGCTCTGGTCTTCCCCTCCTTAACTCGTCGTTGTCGTCCGAGAGGGACAACTCTCGAAGTCGTCTGATGCTACTATTCAAATCATCTTCATTTTCATAGGGGTTATATCTTCCTGCGTGTGGAGTGTTGAAGGGGTCTTCGTCCCTTCCTTCTGTCAAACTGTGGTGCGCCCGTTCAATGGATGTGTCTATTCTTGTCAAATTTTCATATGTTCTTTTTATGCTCTGATTTATTTCAATTAAGTCTTCATCCAATTCCTTACCGACTTGCCTTAGTCGTCTTCGCCAATTTTCTTGTTCTTGCAGCCTGAGTGATCGCCGAACTTGCTCTTCCGAAGTCCCGTGCCCGTCAGGTACTCGATGCTTGTCTTTGTTCGGCCGTACGGGCATTTATTAGTTGTTCAAGCAATCATTGCTGGTTGCCGGAAGTACGGCGCCGACTAGTATCGCGTTCTTCCTCTTCACGTTTGGTTCTGTCTTCACAACGTTGTACGATTTGCTGCCTTCGGCGCTCGCGATCTTCTTCTCGCAAATCTGCAGGATAATGAAATGGCGGGCCAGTAACCTGGGCATGCGATTCAGGAGGTGGTTCACCTCGTCGTTCACTTCCAACCGATCCCAAATGACTTCCTTAGGGATCTCCCGAATGTGGGATTCCCTACGCACATGGTCACGAGCGATATTTTCCACAAATTTACCAGATCTTCTGTCAATGAGTCTTCCGTTCCTCATTAGCATTTACAGGTTCTTCCGCGGTTGACCCATTACGCCATGGCAGATGATGCCCTAGTCCGTTCAGGCAACGGCGCCAAATGTTTGCCTACGGAGTGTAATTCAAATCCTACGTACTACTAGCAAACTAGTCATGTGCAGAACATAGAATAAAACAGTAACCAGAAAGATATCATATTTGAATACGAGAAACTTTATTCATCATCAGAAATATCATGTACAATCAAAGAGTATCAGCAGTGCTTAACAATATAACCATCGGCATATAACTCATAACTTTTTCCGACTATCCCAACAAGCTACATATAAGTTGGTGGTTAGATAACCAATGACACGCTTCATAACAACATTAATCCGAACATGATTTCCGAAAGTACATCACATTATTATTCTTTACTAATCTATAGTTTTATTAGCAACTGGCCGACTCGTAGATTCGACCCGACAACAAAGTAAAATATACGCTAACACTTTTCAGTTAGAATCGTTCTTGGTTATCGTATGATGTGTGTGAATAATAAACTTATTCAAATTGAGCGATAGTTGTGCCACCTTGCCTTCAAGCTGAGAATCGTACTTAGTTTATCGTGTATTGTTGTTTCCAATAAGCCTATTCAGACAAGCTAGATAGTTGTGCCACCTTGCCTTCCGTTGTGAGTCCGTCGGCTTATCGCCGGATAATCATCCACGATCCATTTCCTCATGCTCTGCTTTCTTGAGGAAGGCTGGATAGATTTAAAGTAGTTAGCTTAGTTGTAGTTAATGATCCGCGAAACCAAAAATCCTTAGCTGCAACGTTCTTGGTTTTCTTAACCTTGTGCCTCTTCCAACTGAGAACAAAAAGATAGGACTTAGATTACTTTTCTTTTCCACGCATTCCAGCACTACGAGGGAGCTTCCCCTCCTAATTTGAAGAGCACTCATTACGCAGTGTGCATAGCTGTCCGTACAAACTTGCACTCCAGAGGTGTTAGTTTTTACGCCAACATATATAAAGACTGACAAATCATTTGGTAAAAGGAAGGAATAAAAAAAAAGAAATAAGATTAATAAGAAGATCTGATATGAAGGAATAAAAATAATAGAGCAGATTGGGACAAGAATAAATATATTAGAGTAAATACTATAAGCATGGAATCATTCAGGTATAAGAAATCCGAAAGGAAGACAGAGATCAGTAAACAAGAAATAGTCTGCACTCAGAAAAGCAGCAGCCCCTAAATATAATAGGGGATTGGTATCATGAAGAGTAAGATAGTCAAGGAAAGATAAATGAAGATAAGTGGAGAATTCAATAAGGGAAGTAAGTCAAATATAATTACATATATATACATATAATGAAATATACATACATACATACATATATATATATATAGAGAGAGAGAGAGAGAATATCTATACACATATATATACATAAATATAAATATATAGAATATCTATACATATGGATTATATATGATTAGGCAATAATGATGCTTACAGCAATTATTAATCATTATTCAATTGAAACTAATCTATCGGTTTCTCTTTAAGCAATATTTCTGAGTATTGAGAACAGATCGATCAAGGGGAGGAGCATACAAATCAAGAAGACAAGAGACTCAGACTCGTGTATCATAACAGGTTGTTATTATCAAATACATCAATATAACCAGGTGTATTTTCTGCAGATCATTGCTTGCATATATACACATATTGCCTATATGATAATAAGAATATTTAATGAACGATTCCTTGTGATAGAATATATGATGTGCTTGACTGTCTGGAACCCATCTTGTGGAAGGGCCTCATGTGCCAGTGGTGGGGGCCAAAAGCCCACTTAAGACCTACGCCCAACTCCTCACGAAGGTAGGGCCTGAGGTGTAGTGGTAGGAGCCAAAAGAGCCCACTCGCGATCTCCGCCCGATCCCACAGGTTGGCAAGTGTCTTCCGAGAGTCGTGGCCTTGATGGGGAAAGCAAGTACAAGTCGCCAAGGGGGAGAGTTGTGGTATACAACCTATTAGGCTTGGCATATGGCTTCGGGCGGACCCATCATGTCCCTTCTCCCAAACTTGTTTGTATTGATTGATAATTTATGGATGTGATGAAATTGTCTAAACCCTAACAAGCATATATACATATTTGCATATATTGTTCATGTGGTGAATGCAAGACTCCAATCCAAAGATATTTATTTAATCAGGTGAAAACCCTAACCCTAATTTGTTGCAATTTATGATCAATAGGTGAATTCTAGAGCTAATTGGGATAGGGGATATTACAAATTCTAACATTTTTTATCATCCTACTCTTCCAATTTTGGTAGATTCTTGTTTAGCAATAATTTATCTTGCCACTCTAAAATTTACCTATCCAATATGGTGATCGGTAGTGTTTGCCTAGAATTGTCATTTTCAAAATTTGCCTTTATGATTCACCCATATTTGTTTTTGTTGCATTTTAAACCTTGTCCTCACAAGGCTGTGTGTGACTATCACTTGCTATTTTCCTTGCATGCATTTTTTGGGCAGCCTGACATCAACCATAAGTTTCTCCTATTTCACTTACCTTTCCAACGAATTTTTTAGAAGGTATTTTTGAACTTTGTCAACCTTCATCAACCCTTGTCCCCAACTGCCCTCACATTTCTTTTGCCTTTCCAGCCTGATCCTCAAAATGTTGTGTTTGAGGTCTGCTTGCTAGTATTCCTTCCATATGGAAACCAAAACTAGGAATAGCATTTCCTCAATGGAAAACCAGAAACTATGCTGCAATATGTACAAAGCTTTAGAAGAATGAGAGGAAATGGTAGACCCTCCCCCGTTCAAGTTTGGCCAGAAGAAACCATAGTATCATAGCAACAAAAATCTTTTGGGGAAAAAATCGGCAAACCAAAAGTTCAAGATTTTTTGAAAAAAACGGATTTTTAAGAAAAAAGTAAAAAATTGTAGAATAAGAGACAAAAACTGTTTTTTTTTAATTGAAAGGCATTTCCATAGCAATAGAGTTGTAGAGAGCAAATAAAATAGAGAGTTTAACTAATGAATCATAGAAAATAGATTTTGTTGTTTATATTCATATCGCTGATTACATTGCATTCCACATCTTTCAAAGCATTAGTTCACAATGCATAACTGATAGATGACAAAATTTCAATTACAATATAGTTTGTACAAAGTCAACCTATAAACTGAGTACAAAGTTTCAAAAAATCAAAAGTAGCCAATGACTCTTGATAGTTGCTACTATAAATAGAGCTACGCTAGAGGGATGCAGGTCCTAATGATGAAGCTCCAGGGGCCTTGCCTCTCCTAAGTCATTCAATCAAATAAGTATCAAAATTGGACTCCGCTAGGATCTCAAAATCCTCAACCTCAAGAAATTCATCACCAGCAATCCACTCATTGTCTGGATCAAAAATTGCCTTAAAGAAATGTGGTCTCATGGTGATGGAATGCCATGACAATCAATGGCAACCACATTTCTTTGAGGCAATTTTTCAACCAGTTCACTGCCTTGTCTATGCTACCACATTTTTCATACATGTCTAACCAAAGCATTTTATCAAACAGTTCACTACCTTGCTGCTATGGCTAAAAGCCTAAAACAAGTGCTTTCGAACAAGCTATGGATGCTTGGAAAAAATATATCAAAGCACAATAGTAAACAAGCAGCTATGGTCACATGGTTTTTTTTCGTGCAAAAATCAGCGTGATTTTATTCGCATTTTTTTGCAGGTTTTAAACGCACTTTTTTGGCAATTTTGCAGTTTGAAATGGGAAAAAATCAGTGGCCAAAAGGTCAAATATTTTTTCAAAAAATCGGGGAAAAAATCGTCCAACCTGCAGATTTTTTTAAAATTGGGATTAATGGGGTTTTTTGCCAGATTTCTATCAATAGCCAATAGAGATTACTAAGTGAAGGGATGAAACTAAATTACATCAAGAGAATCCAATAATTGTAGTCAACCACAAGTTAATTCCTTAGTCAATTTGGACATTACTTTTGGAGTTCATTCTTGGGTATTTTGCTATTAATGGACATATATGTATGGGAAAAGTTATGTAAAAGTCTATTGGTCTAAAATTGCCTATTCAGAGATTGTTTTTCTTCCTGTAACAAACAAAAACTAATAAAGCAAGTGCTCAAATGTTAAAGTTTGAGATTCATCTTCAGGCAGAACTGTTCCCAACAACTCGAACTAATAGACTAACACCTGCAACTTAAGAAATTTAGAGAGATAAAAGCATGGTTAACCTTTTGGTTGTCATAAGCAACTTATATATTATTTATCAACAATTAAACCAATTTTTTCACAAGGGAGCAAAGTATATAAACAAATTTAAATTCAGTGTAATATTTCACAAATGGTAAACACTACATTTCTAGGATACTTAATAAAAACTTAGCTTCTCAGAATGTAACCATGTGTATGTCCTTACCAATTTCAATCCTGTCACACAGTTACCAAACTGAATATCCAATACTGGTACACTGCTGTCTTGAAAACGATTGCACAACTTCCATTTGCATGATTCAGTGTCTGCCACAATTAAAAACATATAAGACACCTTTCCCAACTCTTTACCCTTACCAGGCTATTTTGAAATAATTGACATAAGTTCAATATATCAATAAAGACTTAACAAATGTATAAGTTTTCAAATTCTTTTTGGACAAAATGGAAGAAATCTTTGTATTTTGATAGAGAAACATGGATCATTTGTTCATTGCATATAAATTTCACAACTATTGAAATTAAATTAGGACTTCATTAACTAGCAACAACTGAAGGTGGTACTGTAAAATTGCAAACTGCTAAAAAGTGACAGCTACAAAAGTAATCACAGCTGACATGTAATGCGTGCTATGGAATATCTGTCTCGAACTGTGTTTTCCTTTGTACTTGTCACCCATACTTTCACCTCTCCCAGATATAAGATTTTTCAAAGAGGCTTGGTTATGAAAAATGAGTAACTAGAAGGGAAATTGATGAAGAATATACCCCTCATCCCCACAAAATCCATGAAATTAAATTTAAGGTATAAAAGCAGTTAGATAAATGTTTTTTGGTTCATCACCTTGGGCACCAATAAAAATGCATACCAAGAGTGATGCACACCAAACAGTAAATCAATCTCTTCAATTAAGATTTTGGTTGGTACAGAACAATTATTCACAATACTGGGGCCTGGATTATTCAAAACAAGTTGTTAAAGGAAGAAAACTTTCGATTGAGATCAGCAGCAGGAAAGACTAAAGTAGTTGTAGCCAAAGCTGAGATAATTGACTGAGCAGGAATCAATTTCAAACTGTAAAGGGTACAACAATAAAAGAGTAGATTTAAAACCCTTAAGTTCCAAAAACTACTTATAAGTCCATAAAGCCCAATATGTCAAAACCTTGCATCATAGGAAATATATTTCCAAACTAATCAAAAACCCTCACAGGAACAAATCCCGCTGCCACTTGAAGTTACATGATCAGTACCCTAAGTAGCTAGATATTGAGCTCCTAATGGAAGAAGACACTTCAAAAACCCGAAATGATATATACTATTTTAATAGGAGAGAAAAGCATACTGTTAAATGTCTAACATCAAAACTTTGCAGCACTGAACCTTCAATTTCACTCAAAATCACCAAAAATTCAAATTAGGTAACTTGAATGAACATTCTGGTGCTGTGGGCATAACGTTATAGATACCTTGCAAAGGCATAACAACATTTTGGTAATGAATTCACATATTGAGTTGCTCCCATAAAGATCAGTACTTCTCTCAAATTCATCAGCCTTGCCCAGGTCTATGTTGCCTAAATTTTGGCAAATAAATCTTCACCTCCCCACTTCAAACAACATGCTACACTAATGCTTGGCTTGCAAACTCAAATTTCTTTGTATCCATTTGTAATTGATATTTGAAGAATTACTTGAAATGATGCAAATGCTCCTTCTCAAATAACTAGGCATATCTATATTATTCAAACATGCTATGATAAACTAATCAATGACTAACACTATTTGTTCCAAATATGTTTGCACATCTCATAAACATGCTTGCTCTTGAACATGGTCTTTCAAATATCATTTTTCTGATCCTAACCTAATAATAACTCAACTTCATATCCATTGTAGTAAACACACTAGGGCTTTTGGAGTTGATTCAACAAGTTTTTTACCATCTACAAGAGATAATATCATTAAAGGTGATATTGTTTAGGGCACAAAAATCCACTAATATAGATTGCAATCTTTTCCTCCTTGAAAACAACACAATTAGCAAACCACAAAGAGACATGCATGGTCCAATTGCACCCCAGTACTTGTCACTCAGTTTCTTCAGACTCCAAATCAAAAGCTATACACAACCCAACATTGGCACCATTACATCAAGAGCCAATTGAATCCCATGCTCAATCAAGTTTTAGATGGTAACAGTATTTACTACAAAATATCTCCTCACAGTGTACAATCATATTATGCATTTTCTCCTTATCTTCAACACTAAGTGCGCAAATGTTCAATTTCATTTTGATCACGAGACTTTTCGTTCGTATTTATCATTCTCTTATGTTGGTAACATCAAAAAATTCTTCTCTTTGTCTTGATACAAATTTACTAAGCATGGTTTTCCATCCTTCATGCTATACCAACATGTAATAGAAAATGGCATCTCAATCCCCATAAAATTGGGCTACCAATCTCCACTTTATTCATATCTAGTTATATTATTGGAATTTTCGGTATCCCTATAAAACTCTGTTTTGGGGCCTCTTTTTGCAAATCACTTATCAATTAATCCTCAAGTTTGTATGAGGACCAAGTCAATTGTACTCCTCGTTAGTCTGCATAAAACTTCTCCTATTTTCTAACAATTTTGCAAGGTGAAGATGATTTCCTTGAGCCTAAAAAGGAATAAACAATGATGATGTTTCAGGATGGATCAAAAAATAAAGAACAGAACAACACATAGGAACCACAAGCATGATTAAGGCTTGGGTGAATCCCACCAAAGATAGAACATTGGCAATAGGCCATTTGAGCTCCACCTTTGAAAGCAATCAGCAATAAGGGCAAAGACAAGTGAAACCTGCCAAGTCTTATGTGAAAAGTGGCAAACTCTTGATAAAAACTCCAACTAAAAGGAAAGATGGAGTGTCAAAGTTGTAGCACACTAATAGGTGCCAAAGCCATGGAAAAATGGTGCCTAAAGGTAGCAATGCCTAGACAAATCTCCCCCTAAATTATAAATATTTGGAAAATGTAGGATGAAACTCCACCAAGATATTAGACAAGTGTGACAAACCTCTTCGTGATCTTTGCCAAGTTCAAATTGCAAAGAATGAAGTCATCAAGCACCTTTTCTAAGCAGCAACGCCATTAACAACTATCACCCAAGGTGGCAAAGAGGCCAATAAAGCACCAACACTCAACAAGTGGCAAATGGCTCATAAAAGAGTTCCTAAAACAGTAGTATTTAGGTGGTAGAGTTGTTGCTAAAGAGGGACAAAACAAAAAGAAGGGATCAGGCATAAGTGGCACCTTATCAGCGTGGCGATTCCCAAAAAAACTATGCCAAAGTTCCTTGAGGTGACAAATGTTTGAGTGAACTCAACCTAGCCAAAAGAGGTTATAAAATTAGTGGTGGGAGCTTTTCCTTGGTGGCAAAACTCTTCCAAACCACGCCTATATAATGTCTCTTTTTTCTAATCCATTCCAACATCCTTGGAAACCCCAACTTTCTAGGATAGCATCAACTTTTTTGGAAAGGTATTCTAGCAATGACAAAGAGTTCCTAGAACCAAGATGAGTAAATGGTAATTTTTGTGCGTGGATTGAACATTTTAGGAGCACTCCACACTTCTTGGAGAAGTCCATCATCTTGTGAGAGCACCAACTTTCATATAGACAAATATACTGTGCACTTAAGGTATTGATGGTGTGGTCAGAATTCATATTTTGGGCTATTTTATTTTTCATAACTTGGATGGTTGTGCAAAAAATTATTAAATTACTAAATGGTTAAATATTAAAGTTGTTGAAAAGTGGAAAACTAAAAGATAACTTATACTTAATTTTTTTTAAAAAGGGGTCGTTATATGCAAACAAAAAAGTGACTTATTTTTGGGCTCAAAAGTAAAGTTGAATTAAAAGGTCATTGTCGCCAAGAAATCAAAAGGTTATGGAAAATAAATATTTTTTTCGAAAAGTGTATAAAGAGGAGAATTGAGAAGGGAAAGGGCGTTCTTGTCTATGTTCATTTGAAACCCCAACTTTGGAAGTGAACAACTATTCATCTTCTGCCCTAGGATGAAAAAACCATGGAAAATTTGGTTTTGAGGACAAAAACCATCCCAGTTGATTTACAAGTGAATTCATACAAGACTCACAAATGTGTGCAATATCTGAAGATTGAAGAGATTTGTACACAAGTATGATGAGCACAAGTTTATACTGAGAGGGGAGGCAGAGGCGGAGGCGGAGGCGGGGTGGGGTCGGAGGCGGGGGCGGGGGCTTGAATCAGTATAACCAAACTTTTCCCGATTAAAACTTAATCAATAACAATAACAACCATGCAAGATCTAAATATTAAGAACACAATAAGAACACCAAATTTACATTGAAACCCTTGCGGGAGAAAACCACGAAAAGATAATGCTATATATATAAAACTTCTTACAATCTTTGTAGGCACCAACCTACACAAGACACTCCAAGTCCTAAAGAAGATGAAGTTACAAGTGAAGAGCACATGACATAGAGGTTTAGAATTTTTTTATAAAAGGCCCTCCATCTCTTCCCAGGCTCATATTCTTGATTTGGCATATTTGATATTTCTCCATTTTCAGCTGATCACTACAGGTGCAGCCATTTCTGAGGATGAAA